>JAQFYE010004588.1:0-13140 GCA_034694305.1 Protaphorura glebata
AAACTACTAAAGTCTGACAGACTTCTATGTACACCGAGATAAAACCTCCACTTAATAACTGAAAATGATGAGATGCTGATGAATATGGTTGATTAGCCTGTTTTTACGTTATTGTTACATTGGTTATGTCATGGAACGAAATATTGAATTTTGGTTTTAACTAATGATCTTATTGACTCATGGAATTTCAGGTTAATGACATGAAATGTTAGTACTAGGAATAGTGTTTAAGCTTTAATAAATATTTCTCTGGTAATTTATTACTAAAACCCTCATCGTCACTGTGTGGCACTCACCGATGGAGCAGTTGAGATTCGTTATTGTTGTGAGGAATGTTATCCTTTGATATGTGAATAAACAAATCTGAATCTGAATCTGAGGGGAATTCTGCAAAATTGTAGTTCAACAATGTATGAGAATGCAAATTTGGCGTTTGACACTACAGATGATTAAATTGCATATCTCATTAATTTCTGAGAAACTTCATTTTGAAGTAGTCGGGTTTTGCAGTAAGATTAATGTGCAATCCACAAATTATTCGGATACTTTAATATAACACGCACATTAAATGACCATTGTGATAGATCGGAGATTATTGTCTGTCCGATAATAACAGAGAATACAGCGACCAGGTTAATAATAGAGCACTTTTTGACCAAAAAGTTGTTATTTTTGTTTCGTCAGTATGGGATCTCATGACTTGATTGGTTTAGTCTCCTTGAAATAAAGTATATTTGTCTACATACGAAATTGCGGTGCAGAATTAGTCGAAACACTCGCTGAGTTTAGATTTATTCCATTCCGATACCATTTTGATTGGAAAATTCGTCTCCCATTAGTTCTTTAGCATTATGGCGAATTTTCTCCATACTGGTTGGTACAATTAATTCAAACTATTTGAAGACGAAGTGACATTGCAATACAATGTACAGTTTGTCGTCAGACACTCTTCGTAAATGGCCAGACAAGGAAGTTAGTTAATTTCTTTTATATTATGGCCAAAAATTTCAGTTTTCACTAATGCCAGCATTCGGACCAGAAGAACTTTCGGTGCTGAAACAGCTGGAAAGAAACCTTTCTAAATAACTATCTCTGCCGTTTGTGTGTCAAAGAAATAGAGATCAGAGATGGTGATAAAATTATCGTATATGAATTTAAAAAATGAAGCAATTCAAATTTTATGATTCGATATTTATTTTCAACGACACTGATACGCTTTTCCGATGGAATAACCTCTTATTTTATAAATGTGATAAAATCTGCAGTGACAGCAAAGGATTACTAATTCGTAATGTTTTAACTTTGCGCTTGCTAGCATGGTTCTAACATCATGCTTTCGTTGTAGTAGTTTTAGTACATAATACTTAGCAAATGTTTATCATTTTATGAATTATTTTTGTTGTTTTCCAAAAATAAGTTAACTTATTTGAATGGGGGAATGGGGAATGGGTGCGAGACTCAGGGTTTTCTGTAAAGGTTATATTATTCTAGCATTGAGAAATCCGGCTGTACTTGAGCGCCGAAGCCTGAAAATAAGGTAAAATGGAGTCAACTTGAAAAAGAAAGTAATAATTTTTGTCTTGTGTTTTAAATTTTAATTTGGTGACAATTTTGTAAGGACAATTCAAAATAACTGCCACTGTATAATGACTGAAAGACCGAAAACGTTTGGGAAAGACGCTGATTCCCTTAACGATGTGGATGGTGAAACTGGTCTCAGTATGTTCAATTATAAAATTAAACCCAGAAATCCAGGATTAAAATAAACTGTATCATAATTTTATTTCTTACAGGCCGAAATAAGCTTCGTTTGAATTTTGGTCCGGCGTTTATTCAACCAGTTGTGGCTGGGAGTGCACCAGTTCAACCTCTTGAACTACCACAGAAACCCATCATGGTCCCCAAAAATTCTCAGCTACCCAAACCAAACAGTGCTATGCAAATGTAAGATATAGTTTTTTTAAATAATTTTATCCGTTATGGGTAATCGTTAAAATAATTAAATTATTACCTACGATTCGGGAACTCCTTCGCAATACAATTTTAGCACTAGACAAATGCCGTGTAAACTCGACAATTTGTATCTACAATTTTAGTTGCAAGATGAACTCTTTTCAAAAATTGGTTTTTGGAAACCGGTTATATGTAAGTTGGTGTACCCGATTAAAAAATAACCTACGCGCAATCATACGCTTCGAATTATGTCAAATCCAATTTTGAAAGAATTAAAATATTTATAACGAGGAGATCAGTTGAGATTGGGAGTTTTTTGCGCGGATGAGCGAAATACTAGTGGCCAAAATGTATCTCGTTTCATTATTCTTTTCAATTAAAAGAGGTCGGGGGTTTCTTCCTTTTTGAGGGATTAGTGCCTTGCCCACGCCCCAGTGAGACTTGACGCCTGTTCTTTTTCTCATAACGTCTGATCATAAAGGCTTACCACCACTCATAGATGATCGGAAAAAGAGTGAGATATACATTTTAGGCATGCATTTATGTGGATTCCAACGGCATATTGACCCACAAATCACTTCACTGGCGCCGCATAATATCTTCCAGATGACACTCGAATCTGTAAGATCTATTAGTGTGCAGCATGGTCGCGGTGTGTTTACAATTTAAGGGTTCCATAGTCTTTTAAATTGTACATAATGCTCTTCGATCTTTATAAAATCCGAATGTAATATATCACATTTGCCTATACATCCAGTAGATGCGAATAAATAGTATAGAAATTGACGTCGAAGCCTCCAAGCTGCTTAGCAAGCAAGTATTGAAACGGTAATCACTACGAATATTGGTGCTAAATTGGGAGCGTACAACATTAAACAGCGAGAAAGCTGTACAAGTCCTAAAATTCGTGTAATTGTGGAGTACAGCTAAATATTTTGTAATACCATTGACCTTATTTTAGAATAAGACAATTTCCCACATGTATTCCAATCGGTTAATTCTATGTTTGATATTGATTGATGCATTTAGGGACCAATTCCGGGCAAACTCGGGACTCCATAGTTCTGGAAAGCTAAAGATATCACCAGAGCTGACATTCGATTTTACAGCCGACGACTTGGAAGACTTAGGGGAGATTGGGCGTGGGGCCTACGGGACTGTTAATAAAATGTTACACAAGAAATCAGCCACAACTGTTGCTGTAAAGGTGAAGTTCTACTGCATTTGCTTTTGTGACAATCTGTTATCGTCAAAATGCTCAAAATGTGTTTATTATTTCCAGCGAATTCGTTGCACGGTCGATGAGCGCGAGCAAAAAAAGTTGATGATGGACTTGGAGGTGAAAAGAACTAAGTCACGCTTACCTAAACCTGTGCTATTATTCCTTATGTATTGCTTTCTAGTTAATTGGTCCTAACCAATACCTGAAACACGACAGATAATTACAAATGAAATTGTTTTTTGTTAGGTTGTGATGAAATCGAATGCATGCCCATTCATTGTCCAGTTTTATGGAGCTGTATTCAAAGAAGGAGACTGTTGGATTTGTATGGAACTGATGGACGCTTCTCTTGAGCGTTTTTATAAATACGTTTACAGGAAGATGTGGCAAAGACTGCCAGAAAATATCATAGGACAGATCGCTTTGGCAGTAAGTCTCAATAAATAATTTCGTATTCGTAGTCAAGTTCTTTAATTCAGGTGAAGAATTTCAAAAAACTGTTGTCGGAAATCGAAATCAGAGATTTCATTCAATGACTCTCGGTTTTGCTATTTATCCGAGTTTTAATTCAGCTTCTTATTCAGCCTGTGTGATAGAATATAAAACAATAATCGACGAAATCTCAATCATGAAGTTTAGCCGCTACTTCTATATTCCCGATGTCATTTTGACAAAATGTACAGGTGACATAGCCGCTAAGGCCGAATCAAACGTCGCGTATTTTTGGGTTGCTTCCCATTTGGCCTAGAGACGTACAACGTAGGTACCTTCTAGTAGTAGGAAAAACCAGTGGAAAAAACCTCTTTAAAGCAACCACCGGGAGTGCAAGTCTGAGGAATCGAACCCCAGCACAGCGAGACAGAATGGGCCAACCATACCATCATGCTGCAATGGACTTGCTCACTCAAATATTTATGGATGACCTTCCATACCGTACTCTTGGCCACTCCCAGGTCACTGGCTATTTTATTTTGGCTCGGAACATTTTCTTTATCTGTCATTTAGTAAATCGTGCGAATTAACGATTTCGTCCCTGCTTTTCGGGATTGGTATTTATGGGGTGAAGGAAGTCCAGCTATTTGTGATTTCGACGGTATTCGATGCAGTTGAGTATATCAGCCACGCATGACTTGAAAATTTAGATTTCGGACTCACCCAACTCTTTTAGGACGGTTTTTAATTAGGAAATTCCTCTGGAAAAAGCTCTGACGAGCACTTCCACTTCCGGTCCCAGTTTCATACGCATTCTTGACCTCACCGATCCGTAAAAATTACTGACTGTTACAAATGTTACGGTCAACGACCACCCCAAATTTCAATTTTTTTAAATCAAAAGCGCGGGAAATAGAGCAAAAAGTTTGCTGTCCAGAATATCTTTGGCCACCCTCTGTAAAAAGGATGAACTTAAGTTTTTGTTTACGCTCGGAACTAATGAACATCGAAGAAGAATTCTTGAAGTGTGATCGTACAGTATACGCCACTCAAGCAGAAAATATTGAGAACATGCGTTTGAAATTCAGAAGTAGGAAGTCGAACAAACATGTATACGCCGGAACCAAATCAGCATTCGAGACTAATCGCTTCATGGCCCTCAGTCCTTGGTATCCCGGGTTCGAAAATAGTATTGGACGAATCCGTGAAACAATTGGGTTTTTCAACGCGGCTGGAATTCCTAATTACTGGATGAACATAATTCATTCTGAGAACCTTAGGAATATAACGAAAGATGCAATTGTTGCTGCAGGGTGTGAAGGTCCAGAATAATTTAATATTGGAAGAAGCATTTTTTGGAAGCTTTGCCATCTACTTTGTACTCATTCTTGTATGCACTGTTTTATTCTTGATGGAATATACTACAGTAATAAAGCGGGTGGCAAATTCCTTTAATTTAAAGTGGGGAGGATTGATCTACAACGTTCTGAAAAAAGTTCCAAATAAAGCCAATCTTCTCATTCTTTTAATTCTTCATTCAGACTAATGGATATTTTGAGCTTAAACATTTCACATTAGCGTTGACGTGATGTTTTTGTCAAGGCTATGGAGTAACTTAAGTTAGATTGTTTATTCAAGTGACTGATATCTAAGTAAATTGAAATGTAAATAAATGTTTGCTGTGAAATCAAAAATACTTTGACATTGACAGAAGGATATACCATTTCTGTTTATTCAATGGGTGCATATTATCCTTAATTTGATTCATTCTTTAAAGTTCTCTACTTTGGCAGTTCTTAATTACTAGCATCATTCTGGCTGAAATCTCACTTTTGTATTACAAAATTAAAGACTAATAATTTTACTGACTTCCACAAAAAATCGGTGCAACACAACTGGCGCAATACAACTCAATAGTGCTCCAACCGTTTCGTATCATTGCATTTCTTGGAAACGAAATGGAAACGAAGAATTGGAAACGGAAACGAACTGGCTTCTGAAAAAGAGAAACGGAACGAATTTTTAACATTAGGCTTATGGACCGTTTCCGTTTCGTTTCCTTTTCGTTTCGTTTCTAGGTTGAAACGGAAACGAAACGGAGACGGCGTTTTGTTTCGTTTCGAAACGGAAACGGTTGGAGCACTAATACGCAATACAATAGTGGGATCGTGTCGTGTCTCGTGTGTGTAATGTTTGCTCATAATCTTCTCTAAGCAGTCCATCCGTGGCAATGCAAGTACTTCGATTAGTTTCGAAGCTGTAAAGTTTGTCGTTTCGTCGTATGTACGTTCAAAGCTTCAAATCAGAGAAATACGTACCATTGACAATGGATCATCAATTGTCAGGCAGACATGAGGAGGGTATTAAAAAGAAAAAATCATCATTTATTCAAAACGATAATCACTGAAGTTACATCAACGTTAACCTTAAGACTCAGTATACGTTACTTAACTTTTTTTACAAAATAGTTGAGGGTTAAATAATTTTAGAATTTTTTTCAAGATGTAGAATTATAGAGATGAGTTTGTAGTATTTGGGAGGAACCCTTTGGTGCGATTATCGAGACATCAATAGCCAATTGATGATGATGAACTTGGGCTCAGGATACCAGGAGTCCAAGTACTTAATTCAAATTTGGGTATATACAAATTTGGTACAATTATGGGATTACGGACTGTTCATCATTTGAAGGTCTTTCAGCGGGATAAGTTTACGTGTTCCGAGTAGGGTAAGATTTATGGTACAGTTATTGAGAAATTCTTGTTAAGTTCATCATTCCTTGTCTTTACATAAACGATAATTTTTCTGGAGCGGTATTAAAAGGGGGTTCAATATATACACAAGGCCAGCGGCCCACTCAACCAGAGGGGGAGGGGGAGTTAAAGTAGGTCATTTCATAGACTGTAGTCTACATGTCATGTTCGTGGTAAATAGTACAAATGATTCAAATTAAAAATAATCAGTAAAGGTTTGACAAATATCAATGGCTTAATTGGGGAGTCTGTCCTGGAGCACCTTACTTAGGAAGTAGAAAATTTGGTGGAACCTCTTAACATTTACATCTCGGGCAAATAGAAAGTGAAGGATATTGGGGTTCGTAAACATAAGGACAAGGCGGGTTCTTTCGTTGTGATATCCGTGGCATTCCTCTAGGATATGGTATAAGCTTTCTATATTCCCGCAGAATCTGCATGGGGTGTCAGTTAGGGCTCCTAACTTGTACCATGTTGAAAATTGTGGGGTAGCACAGCCTAATCTCGGCGATACATGTTGCAATGTGAGGAGCGAATTCGTTCAAGAGGTAAGGTTCCGTTTCAACTTCTACTTGCTTCATGTTACCGTAGTGGGGCATTGTTGTGGAATCCCTAGCGGACTTTAAATCGGCCATTCTTAGATCTGACTTCATCTTTGCTAACATGTTTTTTCCAAGGTTAAGGATATCCGGGGCCGACTCGAGGTGCCATGCAAGGGTGTAGTTGAGTTCCTGCAACGTGTCTTCAAGCTGGCAACACCAGCTGGCTCGGCGGTCTGCACAGTTCTCAGACACGGTTCTCAGGGAGACATACGCTTCTCGAATAAGGGAATCGGGTTTTGAGCTCAGGATTCTCTGCCAAAACCAAGTGGACTTGAAGATTTCTACTTTTATATGTGGTTTTCCCGTCTCCAAGCGGACAAAATAGCGGGGAGAGTTAATTGGGAGTGACAAGGCGCGCTTGTAGAATGTCTGTTGGATTCGCTCTACGATGTCACTGTGACCTGCACCCCAGCTTTCGCATTCATACAGGGTTGTTGATTTCAGAATGGAGTCAAAGAGTTTGTTCAGGAGACTGATGTCCACAGTTTTTGACTTTCGGGTTAAATGGAATACTGCGCCTTGGGCTGCAAGGCCCTTCAGCAAAAAAAGTCTCGTCAATAGCCAATTGTTTTGGCAATTTAAATTTTTCACGAAAATCTTCAAAGAAGGTGGTTACGGTTCCTCTAGCTCCCAGTAGAAGTCCTATCACTTCCAGGTGATGTAGCTGATATCTCTCCAATAGGTATGGGATGCAAGGATCACATATTTATTTCTTCAGCAAGTTAATCTCTTGAGCTTGGTCTTTCCCAGTTTCAATTCTTGTCGTAGGGTCAATAATAAATCCGTCTCTTGTGACTGGATTAATGCTAATATATCAACTCGGCGAACTGAACTGGAAAAACTGGACAAGTTTCGAAATTACATGGTGTACTTTCTTTTTCAAGGATATCTGTTCAGACTTTCACTTCGCTACTTGAAGTTATGGATTATACCAATATGAGAATATGACCATGAACTCAACATTTTATTGTCGCTGCTCTTGGGTGCTCTTGGCATGCACGTGCCGCTCTGGCGTGCTCTATTTCATTTAATGTGAAGGTTAACTGAATTAATTATTCTTTGACTGCCTTTTCCCATTTGAATTAAAAATGTGCACCGTCCAAGTTGCATTTTAAGTGATTGAATTCCACTATACATGCATGGGGATTTTGGCTCAACAAACAATTTCGAGCGGAAAGCTTTTACTACATGAATACCGAACTAAATTTATTATTCAGGAAATAAATGAGAAAACATTGCACACGAGCATTGAGTAGCAATAAAGAATTCATAATCGAACTAATGGAGTTAGAAATAATGTACGACTTTTACTTAAAGTTGCAATAATTGTATTATATTTATTTTAAGTCTTGGTTTTGACATTCTAGTGCAATAGCAGCTCGACGTTCTTAAATGTTGTAACCACTATAATCAGTGTATGCCATCGCGCCTGCTCAATTCGAGTTTTACAGTTTCTATTACTATGGTGTTTCTTCTTAGTAATTGTGCTTATATAAACCGTGGTTACATTTTCGAGAAATATAGTGACATCTTGAAGCAAATTAACAGTTTTCCTGGAGTGGTCTTTATATTACTTGAATATCTGAAAATCAGTAAGAGAAAGTAGCTCCACGGAATTATAGTACGAAATTGTAACACGAAGTATCATATTATATAAATTTGGAAAAATGATTTCGTCTGAAACCATGCGGATATATTCGTACACTATTCGTTTCGCAAGTTGGTTTTGTCTCACGCCATTCACGTGGAGTAAAGCAGGTCAAATCCTAGTCCCACTACCTCCAGGCTCGTGGAAATACATTTTCTGGAAAACAATGGCAGTCGGAAATATCGTTTCACGTTTCGCTGTGATTGGAACATTTAGTATCTGCATTTATTTTGAAACCAACCCTGGAGGTGCTATTGTAGTTGCCCTGATGGCGGCAATTTTAGCGTATGGACTCGCTCTTCAGATAAAAATATTTGTAATGGGTGAAGAATATGTTACAATGGTCAACCGTTTTCTCAATTTCAATACAACATTGGGTAAAGCCGAAATAATTTTACAGCGGAGTTCATAATCATTTGTCCTTACCTCTACAGAAAATAAATGTACATCTTATTTTTTCTCCCTTTACTGAGATATATTAAAGTATAGGTTAGGGAAAGAAGTTATTATGAACTTCCCAGTATATCGTATCGCAATAATAAGGAATTTCTTTCTTTTGCAGCGAAATATTTCGAGATTGTGACGAAATGCAGAACAGAGAAAGACGGACTGGAGAGGTATTTCCAAATAGGCCCGATAGTGCTAGGAGCAACTCCGATACTCTCAATTCCAATGACAGTCCTGATGTTGCACCGAAAATTCTCTACGTTTCATCGAGTGGTTCTTTGGGTGACAAGGGGGTATTTCTTTAATAATGTCATTTTCGCAACCCTTGGCGGATGTATGTTCATAGTTGATGTGGTATTCATTTTATCCACATCAATTTGTTTGTTTATGGGCTTGAATTCAACGACACTTTGGTTGCAGTTTCTGAGTAAGACATGGTAAGTACCCATTGTTATTACAGATTTCTACTATAGCAAAACTCGTT
The DNA here is from genome assembly GCA_034694305.1 of Protaphorura glebata. NCBI lineage: Eukaryota > Metazoa > Arthropoda > Collembola > Poduromorpha > Onychiuridae > Protaphorura > Protaphorura glebata. Next base: position 9,542 of record JAQFYE010004588.1, read on the forward strand.
TCGAGATTTTCAATTGTTTCGTAAAATGGGAACGTAGCTAACTCTAGTTGGTGGGCCGAGAGTTGCTATCTGCCATTTGTGCGCCACCTATGAGCTCGGAAATTAAGTAATGAGACAGTAGAGTAGGACTATCGACTAGTAATAAAATGAAATGGGTCAGTGATAGGGATGTAAAATTCCCGAGTAATAAATATTTATATACCGGGTGCTTATTTCCATTTTGGGTATTTAATCGGATTGTAAATTCTACAGGTGCAAAATCGAGCAAATGTGTTTATGTGCCGATTTTGTTAGTAAATCCACGGTTTATTTAGCTGTTATTGAATCATAACGCTTAAACATATTGAATTAAACGAATTGAATAGAAGCAACCGTTGTTCCAAAAATGAAAAACAAAGACACCTGGAAAGAGTTTCATTTTAGTTCACGTTCGAATTCAAAGAATGCGAACGAATTAATAATAATTTAATTTGAACCGGTTCGATTGATTGAAACTGGCGCAAAATGTTTTTGTATTGATAGAACTGCTTGAGACATCATCTGCGCATTGACATCAATTAAGCATTAAGCACCCGATGGATGTAAAATAAATATGCCCCCCGGGTATTTAACCGGGTATATATCCGGGTAAATATCCGCACAACCCTAAGCAGTAAGACATTTCTCCTAAATAGTCTTGATCCTGCGTATTTCTGACGAATCATGGTAGGAGGGCAAACAAATATTCTAGGAAAAATCTCTCCCTGATTTGTTAATCCAAGTATTTATTTAAGTGCTCAGTGCTAGAGAGGATTTTCACCATACCCAACCCGAAGGTCAATCTTACGAGAGATTTAATTTGTTTTCTCAAATTCCTGACAGGTTGGAATCAAAAGAAGACTCATTACATCTCGGATGTAAACTTCGTGATTTCTACCGCGGACATCAACTAAATATTAAAATCGCAAGCCTAACTTTCTCTGGAATTCTACTGGGAGCTTTTGTTGCTGGAAGTATTGCTGTGATAGCCTCCTTGTATTGCCTGATTGGGCTCTATGAAATTATGGATACATTTTCATTGATCTTACTCATAAGCGTTGCGATCACAGTACTCGCTGCTCTGAATGTTAGTATAGTGAAATCTTGCAAGGTGACGGAGTCCGCAATGGAATTTCCAAATTCATTTTTCGCCAAGAGTAAAATTTCCAAACTGAATAGGTCTTGGGCACGCTCATGCCAACCTGTGTATGTGAGACCTGGTAACTTGTATAATCTTGAAAGAACTAGTTCTGTCACTCTATTTCAAGATATTATACTCGATACAACAATCAATTTATTAATGATGTGATTATTATGTATACTTGGGTTTGACGCTGTTTCAGTTTGCCGGAAATATAATTAGTAATATAATATTACCTTGTAGGATTTTTAATATTGTAATATTATTCAACTTCTGTAATATGTATAATATAATATAATATTATAATAAAATTTAATAATTACAAAAAACCAAATATTGTTCTCTAGGTACGTGACGAAACACATGTAAATTATTTTACCCTAAATGCGGTGTTTTTCACTGACTGATGCTGGGATGGCGGTCCCTGGATGTTTGTCATTTTTGACAGGATAAATTCGTGCATTATATGTTATTGTATAAATTCATACTAAATGGCAGGTAATTATTAGTGCATGGGTAGCCCCGAATTTTCAGATGAAGAAATAAGGAAAGAAATTGTGTAAACTTGGTTCACCATTCACCGATCAAGCTCACGTTGTCACGTTTCAAGTTCTCTAAAATTGATTTCGTAGCAAAAATGTTATTTCGGGAATTCATCTCTCTCACATTATCTTACCTGCACATTAGGATTAATATTTAAATTCACAAATCATTGTTTTGTCTGTCGTATTCTCACAATAAATAATTTATGCAATTTATTAATTTCGCCGATATCATTTTGTTGAATGTTTTTAAATGAATTCTGAACGACTTTCTCCGATATCTCATTAAACGGGTTTACCTTTACATCACGATTCACTAAAAATGTACGATATAAGTACAATTCTTTTGTAATTACACTGTTACGATGATTCAGACTTTTCAACACGCCACTACCCAACGGCCGCGCTGGACATGGATGGGGTTCGATTAGAAAATGATTTACCTCTTCTATACATATACATATTTGTGTAACATTGGAAATAATGGAAATATTTTTGAGATAAAACGACTCAGCTGGCCACAGTGTGGCAAGTTTTAACTTTATCATAATTAGCCAAACATAACCAAAAATTGCTGTGGCTGACCCGCGGTTAGAACTTAATTAAAATTACTACGCAAAAAATGTAGACTCCACCTTTTCTGGCTTTCGTAATCGGGAATCGAAACAAAATACGAACCACGATATATGCCATAGTTATTTGAATGGTCTCGCGGGCTGTACACGTTGTTCAACATGCATCGGCAAGGTTATACTAAAACACCTTGCGTCTGTATGTTGTGAAAACAAATTAGCATCTCTTAAATATGGAAATTTAACCTTTAAAGAATAATTTGATAATTGGTATTGACCAACGGCCACTTTTAAGTATACAAAGTTCTCATGCATTGAATGAAATATGATGCCAAGAAACATGATGATGTTGAGTCTTTCTTGAGTCGACTCTTCTGCAATGAAATGAAAATTATGCTCTTGTTGGCTCTTGATTTAATTAAAATCATTTAAATGGGCTGCAGGTAACAGAGCAGATAAGGCACAACTAGTAATTTTGTTATCATTCATAATTTCATTTACATTATACAAAATGAAACTTAAATAAACAAATTAAAATTATACTTTATACATAGAGCTTGAGGCTTCATTCGCTTGACCTTAAATTTAGTCACTTTTAACCTTATTTTGACAGCTGTAATCAACTGACAAGGGAACAACTGTTATCCGTGTGCGTGGCTATAGGTTTCATAAAACCAACTGTATGAAAAGATTTACCAAATTACAAAGACCCCCGGTGGTATTGACATAATACAAGGACAGCTATATTCTAACGATGCTCTATCTGTCTATGGGGTCTATGGTTCATATCCATTAGGTTCATTAGAATATAAACGAATCAGAAACAGACGGGTATTGTTTGATGGCTATGAGTCGGAACTCCAAAGAAACTGGTATTTAACGTCAGACCTCGAATAGAAAAATAGATGGACAAAAGATTTTTGAATTAGTTAGACTTTCAGAATGAGCTGTTGTAAACAACGGGAGCAAATAACAAGTTTGTACCAAAATCGGCGCGAATAATTTTACTGATGAAATCGAATTAGTATTGCACCGACCGCGGAATTGAACCCAATACAATACCTCATGGTTTAAAGCCGAAGTCCCCCACTCACTGCGGTGCTCTAGAGGTACCTTCCGTTGGCCAAATGTAAATGTCAGCACAATGGACTACCATTGAAGGAGTTTCCTTGTTAAAACGATTGTCTCATTTTCCCTCCCATGTATTTGCGTTGAAATTAATTCTGTCATTTTCTGTCCACCAAGCGCCTGCCGTTTGCCGTGCCGTGTGAGATTTCGTTTTCGTCCTTGTGTGTTTCCTTTTTTGGTGTGTGAATGTGAATGTGA
>JAQFYE010004589.1:0-13139 GCA_034694305.1 Protaphorura glebata
TGAAGGATGGGGAACCCGAATCTATGGTTATCTCATAAAAACCGGTCGAACCCGATTCGAACCCGTGAGAAGCTCTAGTACTATTAAATTAAATTTTGTGTTAAATCATAAGGGGCATTTTATTTCGACTAAAAATTTTCTGATCTTAGTTTCCAATCGTAAGGGCAAAACATGTCCAGAATTTAATCCAATCCAACATCCATGCCTGGCTTTGTCCTTTCAAGATGTTTCTCTAACGAATTACAAGAGTTTGTAATTGTAACAAAATGAACCTTACTTGTTCTTTTGCATTGAATTTTAATTTCAGATTTCATTACCAAAACGTTAAATGAAATTTTGTAACGTGTCCTTCCTCTATCGTTGTTCTACTGCTGAAATTCAAATTATTCATCCCTTAAAATATTACGATCGATTTCCTGAATGCATTACCTAGGTCAAAATAGTAAATCTTCAACAAGAGCGAAACAAAAACGTCTTCTGCAGTTGAAGTTCCAAAATGTGTTACAAATTACGGAAACATCAGTAGAATCTCTGTCAGTTTTGCAATTCTCTACTGGTTTCAACGTTATCTTTACTCATTTCAGGTTCTGTTTAACAAGGAAGTACAACGATTACAAAATTATTTGCAAATAATTTCTTAGCTTTGTAAATTTTTGAATTTTTAGAAAATTGAAGCCTAGGACTGCGGAGTTTGACCAAAATCTTCACCTTTCTTACTCGGAGTCTTGAACGATACGGACGTGCGAAAGTGCTCCCGCAAACAAATTAAAATTGTCCAAGTAAATTAAAATTGTCTAAGTGACCATCCTTCAATCTATTTTAATAATGAGTGGAAATAATTCTGAGGAACAGAGAAGCCTCCCAACTCAATCTCTTCTCTACGATCCGAGTATTCATGAGGAAAATGGAATTGATGACAATATTATTGACGATCTTCCTGAAGGTAATGAAAAGCTTTATTTTTAAAGTATAGTTTCTCAATTTTTTCAAACTATTCTCAGGTTTAATTCCAGAAGTCGACAGTGATAGTACTGACGATGACGATGACGATGACGATTCTGATCTCGACCTCAGCGATATAATAAAGGCTTTTGAATTAGCATTCCCTTTATCTGCTGAAGAAGGGTTTGAAGAGGCGCCAGAACCGGAACCGTCACAACATCAGCCCTTCATTGGACCTTTGAACCTTCAAGATTCAGGTTAATAAAAAAAAATTCAAAAATAAATTGATGAATTGCCAACGCTGGAATATAAAAATTAGAATATAATTTTAGAAGTTGAACGTCATGTAGATAGCAGGTATGCCAGATTTTCTATATGCTTTATCCGCTTTGTAATAGATGTGGCATTTTCTTCATCTGATGAAGAATGGTCTGTGGGGACGCCAGAACTGGAACGGTTACAACAACAGCCGCAATTCAATGGACCGTACTTACAATTTTGTTTAGCACCAGGTTAGTAAAACCATTTTTAAATAAATATTGACGCGTTGCCAAAGCTGGAATCTCAAATATAATTTAAATTTGGAAGTTGAAAGCTATATAGACCGTCAAGACTAGAAATATCGTAACCAGTATTTGATGACGTCTAGATAATTAGTAATTAGACTCCACAGTGCGGAATAGACAAATCTATGAACGAAGTTTACACATAATTTAAAAAATATTTGGTGGTGCCTTATCATTCAATTTCAACTTGAGGTTAAATGTGTAACCATTTTAAGTGTGGTGTGAATGACAGTCAGCCGACGAGATATATTTGAATGCATTTCCAAAAAGTTGTCGAAGTCTCTAATAAATGAACTCATATGATTTCTGTTCTATTTAACCAAAAATAACGATCTAGACTCAGAATCAGAAGATGAAGATGAAGCGGTGGCCGGACCTTCTTCGGGTTCAACTCATGGTCAAAGTAACGGCAGCTCTCAGATTGTTGGAGATGGCGGACAAAATAATATCCCTGTCTGTCCTGTATGCCAACAAATAACAGCGGCTTCGGCTGAACTTCGACAGCGCTGGATGGCGGTGGTAACTCGAATTACCAGTGTCGAAAATGAGCTCCGATCAATTGATTAAAATCAATCCAATCGTTTGTAACTAGAGCATCACAAATTATTCCTAAACAGTATTGTATACTCAGAGCTACACAAACTTAAAAATTTGTCGGTAATATTGTCATGTTATAGTGACTAGCCGAAATGAATTAACAAATTTTTGTAAATTGTAAGAAATGAATTAAAGCTACAAAATATTACTCCGTTTTCATCTTGGAATAATTCATTTTCATCCGGGTTTAAGATTAGTAGGTTGATAGTTCGGACATGAACGGCAGTACAATTATTGTTTTAGAACATTTGGGAGTCTTTTGAGTAATGGATCCTGTTCAGATTGACTGACTCGAAATTGAAATTCGAAAGGCTACGTCCTTTAATTTTGAAGCTCGAAGAAATAAATCTTTCTAGACAAGTTTTTCAATATTATCTTTTATAAAAAGGTAGACTATGAATTCCGCAATAATCTATTATTTACTTTTCGTATTAGTGCATAAAATATTTGAACGCTTGGGTCTAGCAATTGTTCAAATGAGAAATCTTGTACAAGTGCATTTATTTTTACTCGCAGTCTTACAAGGTTTAAGTGTGTTTGTTGTTCACGATTAACCCGCCCAACTCAGATTAGTTCATCAGCGTTTCAGTTTGTAATGTCTTCTCAGTTGAATGAATTAGAATTTTATTAATTGATTACTTTCTTCCACTATTTCTATGCATTTACTCTTGCTTTCGATTCTACGGCTCTTCCAAAAAATTATCGCACTGCAGTTGGGTCTGTGTAACGGATATCGTGTCTTCGTATGCTTGTAACCGTGTCAATAATTGTTCCGAGCGATATGACGTGACATATGATACATTACGTTCCAGATTTATGTACATAAAAATGCATTTCGAATTGGCAAATTTTCATTAAAATAGGCACAATTTATAAAATATACACAGTATCTATCCTAAATTGTTCAGTCAGTCACAATATTTTTGAATGATAAATAGAAACATATGTATTCTGTTAAAAAATGAATGTGCATTACATGAGGAATTCATGTACAACTCCAATAAGCATTGAAAAAGGTCACGCATGTGTTCATGATTACGATACTGGATTGTATTTCTGGATTATTGATTTCAGCAGTTCGAAATAAGTAATGTGCTGAGAACTACTGTACAGTTACAGTTCATTTAAAATTTCGGGCTAGATTTTAATTTAACTTGTCTATTGTCGATGTAAGTTAGTAATTACTGAGCTAATAATTATACTAGTATTCAAGTTGTACACAAATGTTATCTAAAATTCTAAATTGCTGCCTCAAGAACTAAAGGTCGCATTCACAATTCATACTATAGCAATAAAAATGAAAATCTAAGTCGAGTGTCTGATACTAATCATAATTTTGGTTGAACTGAAATCGCAAACTTGTACACTAAATGCGATTACGTGTGAAATGCGAAACACGTTAATTTGGCTAAATCATTTCCGAATGACAAACTCGTTTACAACTACACTGGCGAGAAGCATGGGGTTGAAATCCAATGTTCGACTTCTCACTTATTGAAATAATGAGTCAACTTCCAAATAAGAATATTAGAATGTGGTCAATAAAATCAATATGTTTATTTGCAATGAAATCATTGAATACAATTTTTTTTTGAGATTGTTGAACATATGTTTCTGACAATTTCATCTTATGATACATGTAGTTGATAAAACAGATCTTGAATTGGAAGATATATCCCATCCGTTTGGGATCTGAAGATTCATCATCTTGAATGTGAACGCGTTGAAGACCAGTTAAGGCCAGTATTCCTACGACCAGGAAATTACCCAAATTGATAATGATATTTAAAAACTGGACGGTATCTGATTGGTGAACCATCCTGGGAGCGAATCCAAGACCAATCTTGCGGACAAATCCAGAAGTAACTTTCCAGAGGTATTCTCAGGTGTGTACTTCACTGGAGACAATTATCCGAACAGTGTTGGTCACAGTCAGGATTAAATGCGGTGAAAACTTTCCACTCTGCAACGTGATTAAAACAACATTTAAATTTATAAAAAGGAACAATAAAAAGGAACTTGACTTCAGAAGAAAAGTTATTCGTTTCTTACGTTTTTTGGAAATACGAGCATCAGTAGAGTAGAGACTCATTAATACAGTTGTTGGTGGAAATTGAATTCTGTTTTAATTCGTCTATCCCACTCCCATCCTTGGGTCACGTTGCTCAGTTGCCAAAAACAGTATGAAAATTCCAAGTCAAATTTCAGGTTTTGGTAAGTGGCACTTGCAGTTCAGTGAACCCTATGATATGGAAAACAAATAATGAACTACTTTTCGTTGTTTTCAAAACAAACTATTAAGAGAAAATCGTACTTCGTACGAAACGTTACTGCCTTTTTTGGATTACCAGGAAAATTATAACTACTGTATTTTATTTCTTATTTCGCACTATTCGCACTCTTCCGGGTTGTTTAACACGGCGGTTGATTACTGTTATGTCGGTTTGAGCCTACATGTTCTGGTGCTGAACCACCGTTGCGCACCAGGGTATTTGAAAAAACATTGTATGATAATATGTAAAATATACTTTGACAATTATATGTGTAGGAAATGGAAATATTGTTTAATACATATTTCAGGAAAAGCGACATTTTTACTATTAGAAAAATTGCACTTTCAACAAAATGCGACTATAACTTATCTTCATAAAACAACAGGCAAAAACTGATACGAATATGTGAAAACAAGAAATTATTTTCCGCATAATTAAATGACTGACAACACGAACTGCATTAACTCTAGTTATGCTAGTTATGCTAGCTACTGAATTCCATAGCTAAACTAATTAAAATCCTTGAGAGTACAAGCTGTGCTTTAAAATCCGTAATTTTCAGAAAATATAGACAACAATCAAAATCCAGTTGTTGGTACCAAGTAGTGATGTACCAAAATTTCGGTTGACCAAAATATTCGGCCGAAATCGACGCCGAAACCGAAATTTCGTTATTCGGCCACTGCACTGACCGAAAGTCGATTTCGGTACATCACTAGTGGCAAGAATAATTTAGTGTTTCTGAACAGTATTGTATGCTGCAAGCCGGGAGTGATATAGGGCAGGGGCCGATTAAGCGCAAAATATTTTGAAACTCGGTGGTACATACGCGCCGTCGATCGATCGTCGATCTGCGCCGCTTCCCCGATGTCAACTGGGTACAATAAAATATGCTCTGCGAACATCGCTTCAACCTGTTTTATCTGGCATGAGGACAATGGTATACAGGGTCACGTAAAACCTTCCACCTCGGTAGCCCAATCTGGAGTGGTCATTGTCATCACCAATTCAATGTGTGAAGGGTTCGATCCTTCACCTTCCAATGGATTTACTATGTATGGTGCTGTTGGTGGTTCCTTTTAAGAGCTTTTTCTCCGCCAGGGATGGAAATTCGAAAAATTATTTCGAATTCCGATTCCGATTTTTTAATTCGAATTACTGCTTTTTCCGATTTCGAATTCAAATGGATTCCAAATTCCGATTCCTATTAAAATTCGAATTCCTATGTTTTAAAAATTTGGATTCCAATTGAAATTTCGATTCCAATTCTGGTCAAAATGCCAACTTTTTTCTAATTGGAATTACGATTCCGATTTCGATTTCCATCCCTGCGTTTGTGTCTGTGTTGTCACACAGTGGAGGCACTGTGTTTCTGTCCTAAGATACTAGGGCTAAGCATCAGTTTCCTAAGCCAAATGGAGAGCAACACAACCCCTACTGGAAAGTACTCTACGATGTTTGGTCATACATGTTGGCGAATGTCTCTTAACGTATGGACTTCATTAACATGACAGATTATTGCTGTTGTTTGGTTTAACACAATCGAATCAGAGATGAAACGACAAAGAGATGGAATAGTAAAGCACTGCCTGTGAGATTGTTCATCTCGCTAATGAATCTGAAATACATCCAAATAGATTCATGTACGTTTTTAATGTTATTCTAATCTGAAGTATCAAGATATCCTGAATTTTGCAGGACGGTACGGTTTTACATAATTCGTACGAACAAAAAGGCAGACACGGTTTCAAGTTTCAAGTTTGATTCAATTTAAGGGTCTTTCCAGACCAACATGCTTAGAAAATTGACAAATTACTAGTTGAGCACGATACTCTAATCTGAGTCTTCGCTGAAGCAGGAAAGAATGAAACTAATCTGAGACCCTCACAATTATAATATGATGTCTAATTTTGACAGCGGCTAATACATGTAATTGTTGAAGTCCAGACGGCGGAACGACCTGTATTTTATAGGAGGTTTGTTTATGAATATATGTATTTCAGTTTGGAATATTAGGTTTACTGTGCCAGTGATTTATACCAAAATTTACACTTGAAACCAGATATAGAATTAAACGGCACTATTCGCATGAGGGGAAGTCGGCACAGTCGTACGTAAATAAAATTTCATCCCAGGCCATTTTCTCTGAACTGGATGATTCGAGGCAAATTAGACAATGGCATGTGAGCCAAGAGCTCGATTTTTTCAAAATTCAAAAAATTGTAGATACGAAAACGGATTAATTCTGTAATTTTTCAAAATTGTACTTGTGAGAGCTTCGTTTCAAAACGTTTTCTGTCTAGGTACTCGCTTGGTGGCACCAGGTAGATTGTACATTTGTAAACAATACATCATTATACAGTATCCCGACCCGACTTGACCTGTGCTGACCTTTTCAGTCAACTATCAAGTCAAATTCTTGAGATGCATTATGCTCCTTTCGATTCTCGATAACAATTAAAAAAAAATTGGATTTCTTGTCTGACTGCGAAATAACTTCAGTTTATTTCAAAGTTTAAATCGCCCGTGAATAAGAATTGTAAGTGAAAATTCACCGTAATCCAACGCAATTCGTAATTAATATAAGTACATTCTCCGTTCGTCAGAAACTACACTAGACATCCGATTTCACATACGGAAGTTATATCACATTCATTAAAGTTTCAAACTCATAATTTCATTTTCAGTGATCCAATCCGAGTACTTACGATTAGGATGACAAAATACTTATTTCCGGTAAAAAATGTTTTACTTGAATTCACAGTTCGTGTCTCGTGTTTCTGTCGAATTTGCAACACTGAAACTGAAGTGTTTTGAACTTAACATTAGTTCCGACTCTTCCAAAACGAAATATCACTCAGTCTACTTATTCAGTTAATTAGACAACTCATTAACTAGAGAAATTATGTTTCATTAAATTGAATGAAAGAAAATTATAATTTCAGTAAAATGTAGGATAGTGTAGTTCTACTTTTACAGGCTGCTTTTGCTTTGTTCGTACCAAAATCAATTACAGTTTCCAATCCAATGATATGAAAATTGCACCAGATGAATAAAATGATTCAAGCAATTTCCTTTGCCCCTATTGTTAATTATTTGGAAAATTAATAGTAAGCACTGCTAACGTATTAGTAAACTCAACTATCTTTTTTAAAATGGTTTGACATATTCCTTGACTTCGAATTAAAGTAACCAGTACATTGCGCAATTTAGTTCAGTTTTTCTAAAAAAAACAGATAAGAAAGAACTTGGCGATTTCTAGTTCGAAAATTCAACCGGTATAATTAGGATTAGTTGTAATTACGAGTCACTGGATTTTAATCGGTCCGCTTTTCTAACCATAGCTATTACGAATAGCTCAGAACATATTTAAGACCAAAAGTATTGCAACTCTTGAATTAAAAATACACAAAAATGATACTCAAACGAGTCGTTTCCATTTGTAACAACGAATCTAGTGATTTAGACACATTCTTGGCTGGCGAATCATTCTGAAAATTTTAATTTCAAAGATTGAGTTTAGGATAAGTCTTAACTGACTTCACACTCAATTGTTCGAACACAATTCTAACGTATACGTTTCCATTTCAAACAAATGATTATTTTTTAGGACAAGACCAGAAATCCATGTTCTCATATTTTTGACTATAACTCAAAATTGCCTCAGTAGTAAGATTGGCATGAACGACACGAAATGAACAAAGGTGACGTCAGGATCTCCTCATTAGTTCATTTCATAAGATAATTTAGCTCCACTAATGATGTGTCTGGTTCATTTCCACCTTAAACTGATATTCTTACTTTACATGACTAATTCCATTAGATTACGTTCCAAAACAACCATGACCGGCATTACACACTTCAAAAATGAAGCTACAAAATACCTGTGTCACATATTTCACTATCCGACACGATTGCGTATAGTTAATTATAATAACACAGAAGCCTACGACGTAAAAAGTTACCGCATTTTTTGTCATTTAGTATTATTTCTAGTAAGCAAATTGCGAAAATACAATTCTGAGGACGATCCCCTCAATTCAATCCGAGTAACACCTACAACTATCATACTAACAAATTAGTAGTAGTATTTTATTTTACTAGTACTAGTAACCAGTAACATGTTGTTAATTAGTAAGCTTCTTTCTAGTGCGTATAAAACCATGATTGATACATTATTTCTCTGATTTCAAATATTTAGGAGTTCCTTCTTACATCCGTTTCATACTCCTTGTCAGTATCAATTTCAATTCTTAAATATTGAAGTCCACACTCTCTTCAATATTATTCCTCGCCTACAAAATGCGTATGTACATGACATGACTAACTACAATTTTATACAATTTTTCATTTTCGTAAGCAGCAAGCCCATGATCACAAATAGGCTTTAAATCACAATGACAAAAATTCATCTTCCGCCCTCCGACATCCTAAAATCCCAATGCTTGAGAAACGTCACAAAATTAGAGGGCGGGTCAAACACCCGAGTCTTTCTATATAATAATAATATGTAGTGTTATCTAATCGACACAACGTGGAGTTTAGCACATCTGATAAATCCTCAAAACTCAAAACTGTGTTGACTGTAGACTGTAGAGTTGGGATTAAATTAAAGTGTCATATTTTAGACACTCATATTACTAACTAATTAATTAAGTACGAAATATTAGCTGGGAAATAAAAAAGAGGTAGGTGTAATTATTATATTATGTTATGTTATAAAGTTTCGTCGAAAAAGTTGTGTGGGAGGCAGATCAAATCCTGGTCATTAACATTCTTCCTGAGATCCACAATTTCTCACAATTATATTGAGAATAGGAAATTAAAAATTAGGGCTCAGCCAGTCAGTGGTTGTACTGAGTGGTCTCATATGTGTTGAAAAGAGCTCCATCTACTGGTTCCATACATGAAGGACAAGTAAAACTCCTCATCAACCAGGCATCAATGCAATGGACATGGTACACATGCATACAAGGCATATAGCGAACTTTGTCGCCCTGGACAAATTCTATCATGCATATAACGCATCTGAAAAAATAAAAAAAATTGTCAGTAATTAGTCGTTTGAAAATTTACAACTCCAGAAATTATACAAATCAAGTGTACTTGATTAAGTAAGACTTTGTAAAATATTAGTATGTGTCATACTCTCTTGTTTTGGCCGTTCCATCAAAGACGCCACTGGGAAGATGCTGGATGAGACCAATTCGCTTGGCAATTTTGACTTGTTCCTCCTCCGTCAGTTGGGTAACTGGACGCCGGACATTCGGGGAAGGATAGTATACGGGCACATTTGGTTCCTGCAAGAAAATATTGACCAAATTTTAGAATTTAATATTATCTTGGTCAAAACTCTTCCTTGGCATACATAAAACGAATTTTCCACCAGATACTCCCCACAGGTGTTCAAATCTATTACATAAATATAAAATTTATCTGCGAATGAGCTAACATGTTTTGACTATCGGTCCTTGACCGCAAAACCAGACGCGACGTAATAAAATTACGACATTTTTGCAAAAAAAAAACATCACAAACTTATCTCAGCGACAGCGTAATAAATATAGGATTTCATATTTCATTTCTATCATCAAACGGCTTCACTTGAAGTTAATTGCAGATCTCAACTCTCAAGTACCACTTATAGAAGTGTTATCCAATTATACCTTAGTTCCTTTTTCTTTTGATGATGACAAATCCTTTTGAAAAAAAAACTCGTCTGGAGATTGACTCATAGTTAGTTTTAGCGAAGAAAGGAAAGGCCTTGAAAGTTTGCTCACGCTATCAAAGAAAGTTATCCAAAAGTTTTACAAATAGCTGTCGAGGGAATTATAAATAACTTTGGTGGAAACGATATTTGCATATTTTACACTCATAGCACCTCCGTACAATCCTTTGGATGTGTAGTCATCCGCTCCAGGTATACGTAACTAACTAGCACAAGCCTTTGTTTCGTTCAACTGGATAGAAAGTTTACAACAAAGGAGACTAACTAGTTATGTCGCAGGCAAATAGTCCAGAGATTTTGGCGATAACATTTAACCAAGGTAATCATGTTGAAATGGTAATTATATACATACTATTAATAGTTTTGCGGTGCGGTGCAAAAACCTTTCGTAACCTGCAGAAATATTCTTAATTATTGCTACCTGGATGTCAGAGTAATGGATAGAGTTGAGGCTAAAGATACGATTCCACTGCGCAATATTCCGGTAATATCGCCCGCAATCAAAAACCAACCGATCGGCAAGCTTTTCGCGCACAAGGTTATTGAGTTTAAATCTGATGGGGCTGGGGATTTGACATTGAGCTTGAAAATGGAAAGGTTTAAGCTGGAGCGACATTATGACTATATAACGAACTGCCTGCGACATGAGATGATCTCATTGTGAGGAGTTAAAATTCATTGAGAAATTATATTTGATGTTTGTTGGTGAGTGTTGAGATGATTACCTGGTAAATGTCAGCTCCATGAATCTGATCTGAAGATGAGGACTCACGGGTTCCTTCACCCCCACGAAGTAGAGAGACGTCATCCGAAGCAGATCCTTTCAAACAATTCCCCATAATGGAAGGACGACGTTACACTCCCTCCAAACGCTCACCGTAACTGAATAAATTAAAACATAAAATCTAAAACTTTAACTCCACACGCCATCCCACAAAATTACCAATTAAGCATGGAAAATTCAAAGAAACAGTCCACAGAAATTATCTTACTTCGTCACACTCAATAAAACTTACTCACTTTTGAATTTGTATTTGTCTTTGTTGGATAATAATAGCAAATTGTACCAAATGCTGATATAATTATACTTCTCGAGTAAAAACAGTTCAAGAGACAAAATTGGCGCAAATACGACAAGCTTAATCGTAATTCTTCCTCACGAAACAACCACTCATAAATTAGTAGCTCACTTTGCACAAATTTTGATCAGCAATTGCAATAAAAATTAATCTCTTTTGTGTTGATTTATGCGCACTATTAAAGAAAAATCAAACCACCGTATTTGTTTTATAAAACTGATGAAAATTAATAATTTCTGCGAGTATGGTGTGATGACTGAGTGCTATTTTCTTTATCAGTAGTTCTAATCACAAGTATGAAGCTAATTTGTTTACTAATTGTATGTCTATTCGATGTTACGTAGAATATGGATTTCTATAAACATGCAAGTTAAACAGAATAACAACGTTAGGAAAACAAAATAAGGTGTCAACTTCGTACTTGTACGTTCCAAATAATAAATAATGCATATTTCATTGACCTCCAGAATAAAACAGCCTTCACGCCAATTTATGTATTTATGAGATGATCAGAAAATGACGTAGAAGTACGTATAAGAGTCAAGTCGCACGAGTTCCACCTACACATACCCAATTATTGCTTTCTGATGCTGAAGATGAATCATATAATCATAATCATTTCCTTTGTAATAACCGGAAACTCAGTAGTTTGACTCAAATTGTACCTGTTCTCGTTTTCGTTATCGTTCTATTTATGACATTATTTGCATTCGCATAACAATTGATTGAACGTTTGCCGTCGTAATTATATTCTGCGTGGATGTACTTCGCCAATGTCAATTAATGGAAATAATACAAGAGAGCAAGTCAAGGTTAGCAATTCTAGGATTATTTTTTCAACTTCTCTAGTATTCCCTAAATATTCCAAGTGTGATACGCGATGGTTATGAAATGATGTGATCAGTGTGCATACGAGAATAACTGCTGCCACCGATTAACACATTGACAGAACCTGATCTAGCTGATGGAAATTTTAGATTTGACGTCATCGATATCGTACGTAATGTTTTGCTCGGATTGTGTTCTAGAATTTATACCGTCATTCGAACGTTTTCCTGCTGTTATTAATGACTTTAGCAGTAAGTTCTTGACTAAAGTTCTTAGAATCCTGTATAAGTATGTACACGTTAAAAATTGTAGGATTCAGATTGAGGAGCAGGCATTAATGGGTGAATTTCTGCGAATTGTTATTCAACTATTTGATGATAAAGGCTAATTTCAAATGTTACCCGTGTCTTATGTTGAGACGAAATGGTATGTCTTATGAATAATTTAATTTCCATCTCTGATATTCCTTTGTTGTTGGAAATAGGTCCAAATATTGACAACAGTTTTCTGAAATTCTTGACCTTAATAAGAGAAATTAACTAACTAACTTAACAAACTACGTAATGTTTTCGAAACAAAATTGGCCAGCTTGACATTAAGACTTGATATTAATAACTGGAAGCACCAGTAAAAAGATCAGAATACACACATTACGTACATCATAACTTAATATGTGTAGGCTAGACACATAAAAACCATTGTGGAAATCAAATTATTACTACTTTTTACAACCTACAGAGTAATGAAAAGCGATTGAACTGGCTAGAATATGTCAAGAGTAAAGGTCAAGGGAGTTCAAATATGAAACATCGTAAATGTAACTCCACAATGCAGAATGAAGGTTAATAATACTGGGTGTAAAATCTGAAAGGAGCAAAAATCTCTACCAAGTACAAAATCGTCTCATTTAAAAGAAATATTCAAATTTATACGAACTCGCAAGGGAGAGACAAAATCTTTTGACAGGTTACAATATTTTTTGTCCGTTCGACGTTTCCTTGTAATATGGTATAGAATAATTTGCATCCATAGTTTACTGAACTGTTCTATTTTGTGAATATTTCAGGACTGAACGTTAAGCCTTTCGAAATTCACTACTTGGTATTTAGCGCCACTTTCGGAAATG
>JAQFYE010004590.1:0-13138 GCA_034694305.1 Protaphorura glebata
CTTCAAGTCCATCCTCTTCCTCTTCGTCGTCTGCATACTCAGACTCTTCTTCCTCTCCATCTTCGTCAGTCTTATGACCCTGTTGGTATGAAGAAAAAAATTAATGGGTTAGCGTTTAACCGAATCATTCAGTGCTTTTTTGTGGTCACAAATAATAGTCAATGGTACTGGCACTGGTACTGGTACTGCGACTGCGGTACGTTTTTCATTTTGCTCGTGTGAATTTTTATTGTTCATCTGAATTCAAGTGAAACATTTCGTTTGTTACGTATTTTTACAGTTTCCCCTTCAACCATGAAACTAATCCGCAAAACTAACAACTAAAAAACAAATATTCTATTGTCGTCGAAAGAAATATTCGAATAGGTATCGCAGTTTCAATAATCCCAGTACTGAGAAATCTGTTAATCCTAATCGAAACTGGCTACACGGTATAATATGAGCAACGTACAAATAATAAATCAATTTGTGACCTGACCTGACCTGAAGTACTGCATGGTGCAAATATTTGAAGGAGATGGAATTATAAAATTCTAGAAGGCTTAAATCGGATTATATTTCGTATCATTCTTCCTTCAAAATTCCAAAAAGAATGGATGCGGATTTATTCATGTGCCTTATCTCTGGATTTTACATCAGGTAATTTGAATAAGAAACTAATCTAACTGAATATTCAGAATGTTTACGTGCCGTGTCCCTAATGAGGTGGCTATTCTTTAGAGAAGTTACTCTAGATGCCACATCCATCCAAACAAACTACGATCTCTGAGGACCAAGTACCGTTCAAACAAACAACCGTCAGTTAATTGGGAAGTGTGCCCATGCATCAGGAATTGAACCTTGGACCTGATTATCTGAAACCCTGCACCTATTAAACTGGTGCCGCAATTGCTTCCCCAAAAAATTCTCAATCCCCGTAATAATAATAATAATAAGTTAATATACCTCTACATTTTTTTCAAAAAATCAATTACCTTCCTATTACTTGAATTCACTTCGCTATTGATGTCTTCGTCTGAATCAGCTGAATCATCCCGGTAGAACCCTCCGCTTTGCTCTACTCTTTCAAGTAGTTCAACTAAAATTGACGAAACACTCATTGTTTTTTTTAATTTTGTGTTAAAAAAAATCTGATTCTCAAATCACATATGACTCTCTCTCTCTCTCCTGATTCAAATCCAAAAATGCCTCTCAAGCGCTACTTTCTACACACACGCCTCCCACATGAACATTCACAATACATAACCATTGAACTTGAACCAACTGCTCAAACGCCACCTATACTGGCACGTGTATGCTTGCACACAAAGAAACCAACTCGCGCCAACGTTAAACCACCGCCAGATGTCAAAACCATACCCAAAACTAAATGACGCAAAAATAACCACCAAATAAAAATAATCGATAATACAATCGACATCATAATCGATTACAATCCTCCATCTTGGAGAACTCAGTGGACTCCTACCCCTACTGTCGTGTACTCAAAAACACAAACAAATTAGTAATTTTTAACTTGTAATACATCCCACGTATCGCATTATGGCAAAAATTCTTACTACACCTTAATCATAATTCAAATTATAATTCCATTAATAAATTCAACGAATTCCAATTTTTATTAATTTAACTTACCAGGCCTGCTGATGGTTAAGTTCCGCACTGGCAACATATTGCCAATTCACTGTAATCAGCGTGAGAAAATAGGGGATCAAATCCGAGGTTTTTTTCCTCTCTGGTGACATAAACGTTAAATCCCGCGTTTTATGCTAGTAAGTAGATAACCCTGTCGCAAACGTATAAAACCCTGAAATCAAAAGAGACTTTAAATAATTATAATTGTTTTTTTTCTTCCTAAATGCTAACTCATCGTAGCCATTCTGCATTCTTTAAATGAAAGTGATAAGTAAGTCAGGTATTTATTTATTCATCGTCACACAACTTCCTAAAATTGAACCTAAGGCACCTAACATATTAAGGAGTATATCACTTACTTCCCCGATTATACGTTAATATGTTCCACTTATGTATATCCATTGGGTGCAAAGCCGGCAACCTATCCTGCAGAATGATTAATTCATTGAATTCCACCTCGTGAGGTGTATATTCTTTGACTTCTACCATCACGTGTTTAAGTGATGGCCTCTCCTTCAAGTAATAATTTGCCGTGGCAAACATCGCTACCTCAATCGAAGAGTTGATATTTTCGGAAAATAAATCGTGGACACTTTTTAGGTCCTCCACGAACATGACCTCGTCCTTATACGTAAGTTTAGTAGTCACCAAAATGTTATTGCGCACAATTTGGAATCCTCGACGAACTATACTGTGCATTTTAGTTTTTGATTGGCAAATCCGACGGTTGAATGAAATGAATCCCGGAGAAGCCATTGAACTGTTTATGAGTTAAGACCAGACTAAATGTAAAATACTTAAATCTTTAAAAGTCAAAAAAATGGGAGGAAAGAGTCAGTGGGTTGGTCGACATAATACTTCACAAGGGTGCCTTAGTGAGGTTTTCTAAATTCTCAAATCCAGAATACCCCTTGTGCTAAACAAGGACCAAGTGCGGATTTAGACTGAGAGAATTGCACAAAATATTTCATGAACTTGCGAAATTAAGACGAAGTAAATATGAAGCAATAGGGAAAACATCAGACAAACTCCACAGGAGAACATGCCATAAGATGACCATAAATTATATAACACTTCTATACATATCTGAAAGTTCATTAATTGTCACGTCAAGAACGTCCCTTGTGACATACAGTCACGTAACAGACAAATGTATGAATGAAAAAATGTTTTATAAATAAATTTATCCACTGACTTTAGCCACTGACAGACTTTAATTTATCAATTGGGGTCACGCGGGGTTCAGCCTCTTTCATCCATTCACGTCACTATCACTCAGTGGAGAAATAAACCTAACCCTGCTTAACCTGCATGACAAAATTGAGTCAAACTAAAACCATGCAAGACTCAAAAAATTCGTCTCTTTATAACCAGTGCAGGGTGGCCAGGAAAAAAAATATCGCAGCGGTTTTATAGTACTAGCAATTTCTACCTGTTCGGCACCCGAAAAACCGTAAGGTTTTTCGGGTGCCGAGGAGCCGAGGGAACCGAGGCACCGAATAAGGAAGAAATGGCTAGTACTATACAACAATAATATAACAATACAGTAATAGCTAATTTAGAGTCTAATCAATAGGACAATGTTACTTATATTTTTCTTCCTAGTTTTATAATTATAAATAATTAACATGGCAGAACATTTAGAAAATACAAGCGAACGTCAGCCATAATGGTGTCAGAGAAAATATGAGTTCTTTTCAAAGTCATTTGGGTTCATCATGTAGTATATTTAGTGCATGCTAAGGTAAAATGTGTATTAATTATTAATTATGTATACATGTATTTAATAATGTCAATAAGGTCAAGTAATTTGTATGCCAATCTAACTCTGGTACTCTAACAGTTTGCTTGTACTATACAACACATACAAATTACATGACCTTATTGACATTATTAAATACATGTATACATAATTAATAATAAATGCACATTTTACCTTAGCATGCACTAAACATACTACATGATGAACCCAAATGACTTTGAAAAGAACTCATATTTTCTCTGACACCATTAAGGTTGACGTTCGCTTATATTTTCTAAAGATTCTGCCATGTTAATTATTTATAATTATAAAACTAGGAAGAAAAATATAAGTAACATTGTCCTATTGTTTAGACTCTAAATTAGCTATTACTAGTATAGAAACTAAATTACCAATGACCAAACAACTAATTGGTTTGACCAAATTTTATGTAATATGTAATGGTTTGGTTTGTATTACATAGTTGTGTATTTATATGTGTGTGAGATAACTGGAATAGGTTATCTCTGGATTCGGAAAATAACTGATGTTGACATGACCGATGGTCAACTGTAATGCTTATAGCTTACACAACGGTAGGGGCTATTATTGACCGGGTTCACTATGTTAGAAAGGAACGCCAAGCATTACTCGGACTTACGAGATACAGACAAACCACGCGATTGTGCGTTGGCAAGGTTATACTCTTTCTATTACTTTATCTCAGTCTTGTATAAGGTTTGATTTACAGAATATGTTGGTGATAGTTTAATTGTAATGTAATCTATCAGGAGGACGGTACACGGTCTGACTCGCAGGTCAGCCGGTCCGGAGTGTGACCAGGTACTCTTGTCCTGACTTCCTCGAAGCACACTTGCTGAGCCAAAGGTCTGGCTCTGCTTTTACAGTGTTTAGTCTAACTGTTGGCCTTATGGGTAATTATATTTAAAGGACTAATTAACGTCAGTTAGAGTTATAATTAAAGAGCCGAATTAGGAGACATTCTCTCTTAAATGCACATTGGCTTAAGTGGCTATTATATTTGATATTTAACATCAGCTTAATTGGCTATTGTTAATATTGAGCATAGTCGATCATTAGCTTAATTGGCTAGGTAATTGGATTGACCTTATTGGTACAAATTACATTAGCTAAAAGGCCACAATACAAATTACCAGAAGTCAATCGTTATCCTTAATTTGAAGGACGAACGACTTTATGAACTGCTATAATATGAACAGCTTATGTTTGACTTTTTCTGGACATGTCAATCTGTTCGTTACGGAGATTATAAACTAAACTAATTTTTTGAACGGTTGTCGGCACCTTCCTATCTATTCTGAAATGAATTTCTAATGCTCATTCCTTATTGGCCTATCTTGACCTTCTGCTCCCATCTGTCGTTAAGTCTACCTGCTTTGGGAAAACTAAAGACTAGGGTGACTTGATGCTGGTGTCTACAAACCATTTTCCCATCTGTTTAAATGTTCTACCTGCTATGTGGTAATGGTAGGCATGGGGTGAATATAGAATCCATGTACCTGTGGTGGAATGACTGACTTGCGTTCCATGATGGAATTCTGGGTTTGACCAAGCAATTTGTGTGTTGAAAGAAACCTAAAGATCATAGCATATGGTTCTTCAACCTTGTGTACCATGGAATGTGTTATGCAGATGGATTGACAAAGTTATTTTCTCTTGGACATGTCCATCTTCTGATATTGTCCAGGCGTGAGTTTGTGCTCTGATTCAAAAACTCTCACGGATAACGCATTTCGCGTGAATTTGTCGTTCTTCAATGCTAAGACCCTAAACAAAACCACTGAGTACGTATTTTGTAGGATTTTCGGCTGCCAAAGCAATATTCCTCTTGAAATTCCATTTGTTTGGGAATTTTTGGCTGCCGTAGCAGTGTTCCTATGTTGTATAAGCGGAACCACCGGAATCATTTCGGTGGTTCTGATTATACAACCGGGTGAACAGTTTTATTTATAACACAAATTGAAGACGTCGGTTTCTATAACAATAACTTGACAAACAAACGACAAAATGTATATCTAATCGGGGTAAGAATCGTAAACAATAACCAATTGAGGCATATATTGAGATATCAGAACACGAAATAAAAAAATACTGGCTCCGAAAAACACACCCTTTTTTATTAATAGTAAACCGTATTGGTGTCTTGCTGAAGTTGTAGCGTCCATAAAAATATACTGATCGGCAAAAATCTGGCATCGAAGCTCAAATTCAAGGCAAGGAAGTTTTCGGAACACTCCCTGATCCTGGAACTAGACGCAACAGATGTGTGTCATGGCAGTAAACTAGTCTTTGGAAAGCTGCTCGCTCTTTATTTTCTTTATTTTCTTTATTTTCTTAAATGTGGGATGGACGGTTCCTGTAGATTTCTTACATGCTGGAAGGATGCAGTGTCCCGGTGGGTTCAAGGGCTCCGGTATATCCGATGCCTACCATTATAAGACAATAGGCAATATACAATAATTTCTCGAACAGCTAATTCTTAAATATAGGAATATGTCTGTTTTTGATTGATAAGATTCTGAAACTTTGGTCACCGCCTTATGATGAAACTCTTTAAGTAATTTCATGCCATATAATTTGGCACTCTTATACCCACAATATCGGCAATCGTATTTCCGAGTCTCAGGTTTTCTATTGGGGATAGTTAAAGACTGTGGTCTAATAAGTTCAGTTTTACTATTACTAGTCGAAGCGGATTCGGACTCCATGATTTCAAAAAATGAATCTGGGATCGTTCTTGCACACCCTTTTAGCACATAAGTCCGTATTGATTCCGTTTTTCCATCACATGCTATTTTATAAGTAAATAGTTCATTCATTCCTAATCGTGCTGATAAGAAATTGCCAATACAAAATCAATTCATTCATTTATATGTGTTGAAAAATGAAAACTAATGACATGGCCTAAACCGAAATAAACTATGGACCATCATTGAGTCAAAGTGGTAATTTTTTAACGAAATAAATAAATATGCAACGGCATCAATTCGGTATATTTTTTATTCCTTTCACTTCCATATAATATAAAACATCAATTACATCAATACTTGACATTATTTTCATCGTGTCCCGACAAGTTGGTAGCCATTAGCACGTTACTCACATTATTACACAAATATATACATATTTTTTCTTAGCATGCGCCAAACATACCACATCCTGAACTCAAATGACCTTGAAATAAATTTCATATTTTCTGTGGCGCCTTTATGACTGACGCTCACTTATATTTTCTAATCATACATTCTAAATAATCAAAATCCGAAACCGAATTATCAAATAATCGGAATTCATTGTATTGTCTTAGCTAGATGGAGTTGCAGGCTGCAATGAATACGTATCCAAATAAAAATTCCGAAATAATCGGATCTCCTCGCCATACATTAGATTGAAGTGAAGTATGTCCGCTACTTAATTCCAAGTTCAGAATGTGCTAAGACACATTCTGCAAAATGATCAGAAAAGAAAATCTGAACACCTTCAATCCAAAATATTTTTGATTTCAATCAATGGTCATGACTTATTCGGCAACCGGTGTCACCAAAAAGAATCTTCAGGCTTAAAATTAACAATTAAATTGTGATTAACAATTCGAATCGTCAGATATTCTCGACTGCGTCTACTAAATGGTCCATAATAGTATAATTAAATTATTGAGTGAAATGAAATGCCATTAGTAGGAATTCCCTCAAATAAATCCTTGCACAAATTTAGACTAGAACATAATTCGAATGTTGAATTTTGAAAATGAACAGTGAAGTCGGCAATCCATGGAAATTGATTAAAATTTAAAACATTGTCACTCGGGATGACTATTCAATTTTGCGAGGTAACGGTTAGAGAATTGGTAGCAGTTGCTCAGACATCACCAGTGACTCCGTATGAGATGGGGAACTGGCGTCAGTTTTTGCAGGGGTATGTAAATGTACATGGTATAGATTTCCAGGGTAGTGGCGAGTAATACTTAATATGTATATATATATCTCCCATCTGTCGTTAAGTCTACCTGCTTTGGGAAAACTAAAGACTAGGGTGACTTGATGCTGGTGTCTACAAACCATTTTCCCATCTGTTT
Organism: Protaphorura glebata; assembly: GCA_034694305.1. Taxonomy (NCBI): domain Eukaryota; kingdom Metazoa; phylum Arthropoda; class Collembola; order Poduromorpha; family Onychiuridae; genus Protaphorura; species Protaphorura glebata. The sequence goes on from JAQFYE010004590.1 coordinate 7,494, forward strand.
AAATGTTCTACCTGCTATGTGGTAATGGTAGGCATGGGGTGAATATAGAATCCATGTACCTGTGGTGGAATGACTGACTTGTGTTCCATGATGGAATTCTGCACTTGGGTTTGACCAAGCAATTTGTGTGTTGAAAGAAACCTAAACATTCTAGCATATGGTTCTTCAAGAATCGACTCCACTAACTCATGCCTGACTTCCCGGTTAACTCCTATTCTCGAGGAGGCTTTCAGAAAACTGTAAATATCTTCCCGTGCTAACTCAAATGGCGACTGCTGTTTAGAAAGACTTGACTCTGCTCTCATCGTAGAATGCCGCTAAATGTAGACGATGATCTGTGCAGTGGATACCGAACAGTGGCAAGAATTCCTAGTGTCCTCATCTGTACCCATTCATCAGAGTAGTAATATAATAGCCACGGCTGTGACACTTTCGACCTAAGTGGTCGGGCTTCGTACTCCCACTTAGGTCGAAGTGTCAAATTTGCGGCTATTGGATTGTAAAATTACCGTGTTATTGTTTAATCTGCCTTTGTTGTTTGAGTGCAAAATGAGACCTAAACAAGTTAAGGAAACAAACTGATGTTTTTTTATTCATTACGTATGCAAGATTTATATTTAATCAATAGTTACGTGAGTTATGCAGTGAACTATCTCAAATTGCGATTCATGGTTCGGTCCTTCCATCTGAAGAAACACAGGGAAAACATTGGGCATTGTCGGAACAAAATGAAATGGAAATTACATAAGCAATCTGAACTAGCAAAAATAAATGTAGTACCTAACTATTCCGACGTCCACATCCTGTACATTTAGTCATCCCCTCTTTTGCAAGACGTTCATTATCTGTTGAGGTCTTTTGCCATTTTTTATATGCGTTCGAATGTATCAAATGTCCATCACCCTCATTTATACATTCCCCTATACACTTTAATTGTCCCTAACTAGAGTAAGTTACAAACACTAAAGTAGTTAAACCACTCTACCAGCCCCTCGTTTAAGTTAAACCGTAAGAGGTCTTACGTTAGTAATATGTATAAGACGCGGGGGTGTATTTTGGCCAAAGTTAGTAGGTAGATTATTCTAAGTAATTGAGAACTAATTTTCTGACTCTATTTGGCTATTTGTTTCTGACCGCTCCGATAGAGCATTAGTTATGTCATACGAGTATATAGATTATGATAAACAAAGAAAACGTACATCACCGAAATAATTCTCATCCAAATTTATTCAGGCATTGTGAATCGAAATACAATTTATTTTGTATATTCTTGACAATGTTTAATGCACTAATTTAACCTTTCTGCAGCTTTATGGATCGATTAAGCGGCACGCTTATACCGTAACTGCTGTTGCATTTATCGTCAATATTTTTAATGTGTACATACAGACCGCCTTTCGCGTGAAACTGGTTACCTTTTAACTGCCGTTTATAACCTTTTAAACGAAAACAAAACTATTTATTTAGATTTATTATTTATTTGGATGGATTTGGCGAAATGGGGAACGGCTTGATGGCAATGGCGGTGTATTACGATAACTACTAAAATGCGGTGAGAGAAATGACTTAGGGACGTATAATCTCACTATCCGTATCACTGAACTCAAATCCATAGTCATCCCTACCCGTGCCAACCTCTCCTGCCAAATATTCAATTAGAGCCTGTTTGTTATCGAGCAATGCGGGCAGGCGAACTTGCTCGAGATCGTCGACTATTTTATTGTATTCTCCATCACATAGAGCATCATCATTTGCGCTACGCATGTGGAATGTCGTCGTCATCACAGAGACTACGTTTTGACACGACTGGGTCAGTACGTTATGTGACTTCTCTTTCCTCGTTTTCCAGTGAATTTAGAATTAACTACACGCCAGTGCCATTTACCCACCCAGGATTTAGCCGAATTGAGAAAGAAAACTTAATAATTCCAGGACCGTTAATTTGAATTTTGTGTAAATCTTTAACATAACGGGGTATTAAACGTGATTTACGAGAATTACTGATCCATTTCATGAAACTAAATCCTCTTCCGCAGTCGGTACTTGAAACTTATACAACTAATACACATTGTGCCAAACGGTTATACCGCCTCACGCATTTCTAGCCGGGAAGGCATGTCATCTGTATGTCAACACAGCTCGAGTCGTTCTGCTATACATGTAGCGCGGCAAACTTAGCTCCTCTAATACTCGATCATGCTCTTAAGGTTTTCTTGAAATGAAAGATGTTCCATCGCATATTGTAGAGTGGAAGTTTCTTTTATTAATCGTATTTTTGACACTTCAACGCTGTCTATAGATTTCATTTTGCAAAGTTATAAAACCGCACTTGCATCCGATGTGCACCTCCGCCCGTCGAGTTTTGGTCGCTCAAAATGCCTTTACTTCCTGTTATAGGCGGCATAAACCGTTAATTAATATCTAAAACCATTTTGTAACCCCGTAGTTAATATACTAATGTCTTATAAAACTCGAATTTTCAGATCAAAAACCAGCACTCGATGTTTATTTACGTTTCTGTAGAATCTTGTTTGGATAAAATTGGATACGTAAGTCATTAAAGTGCGAAATAAAAATGTCACAGACGTGCTATAAATTGCCAACATTGTCCACTTGTATACTTTTAATTTTCCGGAGACGCTTATGACATCACTGGTTGAGTGTATCACTAAATAAAAAAAAAAATAAATACCTCATTTATAGTCCGATGCACCCTAAGGCCTTACAGACTTTCATCTTGTATTTATTTTTTGTTCGTTTTGACTGTGTTCACCAGTGAGTCTGATAGAAGAGAATCTACCAGAATATGTAGGGAAAATACATATATTGAGCAGGGTATTTTTTTGGATTTAGTTTATATGATAGACCCTTACACAAGGTCAGATACAAATGGTTCTGTTATCAAGCTGCACTGGACCCGAAGAATATATTTGATAGTGATTGAATTGGAACTTATAAGTCTCGTCGCTCAGTTTGCAGTATTAAGATGTTCACATATGCATATGAACAGAGCCGATGTCAAATTCTTTCATACTTATCATACCTGCATGGGCTGACATATAGTCGGCATCTTAACATACCAATGTATACTCAAGGACCTTGTGCTACTCAAATGCTAAAAACCCACATAGAGAGAGAACCTCACCAGTTGACATGCCAGAGTATCTAAACCCCAACTGAGTAATAGTGCCCGGATTGCCATGACACTACACTATGATGGCTTGTCTGAATGTATCACTAAGAGCGCTAATGAAAGAAAAAACTGTCAACCGACGTAAATGATACTTGTCACTACCAGTATATAAAATCTGTCGGCACAATGAAAAAAATATTGCGGTTTGAAGTTTTGTGGTGTTATCTATTAGTTATTTTTCTATATTATTTGCCTCAGACCGGAAAATTAATTTCACATAATATTTTTTTTATAATTGTTGCGCAATGGTATAAGCCAATACGTTTAAGTATACCTTTTTGAAATAAGCGACGTTCTCGAACAGCAAATGATTTGTGTAGCAGACATTCAGTAACCACATAGTATGTAATATCTGCAAGTATACACGTCGGAAAGTTAAAAGTTAGTTTAGAGAAGGCGTGGCATTTAGCTTTGGAGCTCATATTAGGAGATCATACATACGGTCATATCTTTAGCATTAGATGGCCATAAGCCCTACTAAGTCGTGGCTACACCCATCCCTATAGCATTGGGCGACATCACAGATTCGCAGACGATTTCGGACACGCTCAACTCCTTAAGATGAATGCGCATCGCTGCTTCGTATACACTTTCAGATACGCTCGAGTCATTGATATTAATGGGACATCGCTGCTTCGTATACGTTTTGCAGATACGATATGAAGTAGGACGGACGGAAAGACAAACAGACAGCGAGACATATGGACTTTGGAACTTTCTAAGCCCTTTATAGGACAGCGTAAACTGATCCATACTGTCAGGGTTATGTGAGACCTTGAGTCCTTGGAACACGGTGAGACATGAGTGTAAAGAAAAGATTGGAGAGGTTGGTGTATTTTGCGTAGGCGGCACTTTTTGAGTGCGTCTGGAAGTCGTGGTCGTGGTAGTGGACAATAATCCAAAGTTCCTCGAAGTCCTATTCCGTGAGACTCCTCATGTGCTCAGATCGGTTGTTCTAAGGGTGAGTCAAGGGTTGACTAGAGGTGAGTGACATAGCAGTATTGCGCGGTGTTGGTAGGTGCGCTTCCTTTCACACGCTTGCCCGCCTGATGAGACCGGAAGGTCGAAACTTGTCGTTGGGCGACTTAATTAACGTTATTAGTGAAACGCGCGGCGCGATCTCCGACACGATATATCCGACAAAACCTATAACTCATCCAGAATTTTTAAAATTAAAAGTTGACACTTCCATTTCAAAAATTCGAAATAATTTATTTTCCAAAATTTTAAATTTTCCTTAGTTTTCTCGACTTACTCTTCTTGAATATTTTCAGGTAAAAAAAAATTATTTCGAATTTTCTTTTTAAAAACTTGTAATGATGGGCACTTGTCAACATTAACACGAAATGTAAAATGCAAAATTCGGCACTCTTTCGGCCAAATTTTTGAAGATAGGCGAAATCCTACATTGGGTGTTGGGGTCTTGGCCCGCAGTTGCAGTTAGTTGGAACTGGAACTAAAAGGAACTGAAACACATGCAAGGAGGTACAAATTTGCTGCAAACTCATATGAATGTGAAGAGAGGGAGGAGCCGGCTGAGAGATTAAAATTTAAAAATTGATGTTTCCAGCTGTAAATGTAACACATTTATTGATGCATTCCATATCCATACAAAGGCTACCGCACAAAGGGCAATGCAAATGACCCCCTGTCAGAATTGGCCGTATTTTGGATACGTTATAGCCGTCGACCTCCTGAACAACTTTTGTTAAGGTCCCAACACGGAAGGTGAACTCGGTTGACCTGTAGAGGTCACCAAAGTTCGACCTTCGGTTACATTATAACCGAAAAGATGACCCCTACAAAAGTTGTTCCACTAAGTGAGTTAAGCAACTTTTTCCTCTATCATTTTTCTCTGCGATCAACTCCCGATGTCACAGGTCAGTGTCCAAATACGGTCATTAAAAACATCCCAAATCATTAAAATGAGCATTCTCACCTCTCACGTAATTTCATTTCTCAAGGTCTAGATGTGTGCATTTAAAGGTAATGAAAGTGTGAATAATATTTAAAAAACCTGCGGCGCTTCGCGCCGCAGCTTAGGCCCGTTTGCGGGTTAGGAGTGATACACATCAGGTTTCAGGTCAGGTTCGGTTGCCGTAATATTGGTTTTTGACATAACAACGATAACCAGTTGACAAACTACCGGAAACCATTATTAATCCTAAAGATATCTCCCTATGTTAGAAAGATTGGGATGTAACCCCCCATGTTACAGAGATGGTATGACACTGTAATGTTACAGAGATGGGACATAATAAGTATGACACTGTAATGTTACAGAGATGGGACATAATAAGTATGACACTGTAATGTTACAGAGATGGGACATAAAAAGTATGACACTGTAATGTTACAGAGATGGGACATAAAACGTATGACACTGTAATGTTACAGAGATGGGACATAAAAAGTATGACACTGTAATGTTACAGAGATGGGACAAAAAGTA
>JAQFYE010004591.1:0-13136 GCA_034694305.1 Protaphorura glebata
ATCCGAATCCCAGGACAACAAAACAAGAGGAGACCCATACCAATATACTGCAATATACTGACGTGGAGTGGGGATAGGTACCCCTAGTAGTAGTATTACTAATTAGTTAGTAAGAAAGAACCTCCTCAAAGGTAGCACAGTAATTTTATTCCAGGTACGAGGAATTGAACCTCAGCACGGCGAAATAGCAAAGGGCCCGCTTAAGGCATTATGCTGCAATGGTAAATACTTATGGTGTCTGGAATGTAGAGCAATGAACAAAGAGGTTCCTCCATCTTAATCAATATTCGTCTCAATGTGCCCCAGATTGTCCAGAATGATTTTGCATGTGAGTGTAGGCGTGCGTGCGTGCGTGCGTGATTTTGAATGAATGAAATAAAAATTCCAAAAGACGAAAGAAAGAATTTCTTGAAAAATAAAAAAAAAGGAAAGACGTGCAGAGCATAGACCCCATTCTGACAGGCAACAGGTGAGTAACCATGTTTGTTTCTACTACTTGGGGTACCTTCCATGGGCCACACTTAAATTAAAATCGAGAGCAACCCAATCTGTGGGAAAAACGAAGGGGAATTTTTAAAAGTACGGTACGGCCCGTATGACGAATTTCGGTGAATGTAGTTATAGTTAATGGGTTTATTATGGTCAATAAGTTTCAGTTTGCCTTGTTATCAGCATTCGGACCGTTTTGTATAATAACAACAAAGAGATAATGAGAAATAGTATAGCGAATTCACAAAATGATATTTTCGGTCATTGGTTAATTTTTGCCATTTGTATTTTATATTGTGTACCTCATTTTTTATATTTTTTTTCCAGTGTAATTTTAATTTAACACATTTTACAAACAAAAAAAAATATATTATTTCCACTCACTGGCTAACAATTTAGACAAATATTAATTTAATTTTGACCGTTTATAGACAAATTGAATATTTTCCAATGGTTCGAATGAATTATAATTAAGGTCTTAAAAAGTTCAATTTCAAAATTTGGTACTTGGTACACTGAAAATCTATTAAGAATACAGTGTTATTGTCACTGAAAAAATGTGCATGTATTTGTAGTAACTGCAATTTTCAGTAGTCCAGGGTCGGAATAAGAAAAATACACGACATGAGAAACTGTTACTCCAAATTGATACCAACATTGTTTTTTTTTTTTTTAGTATATTTAGGTTGATTGAATTCCGTTTCGGCGAACTGACTCATTATGGGACCGAAGAAAATTAACAAGGAGAAGGTGACAAGTACACCTACGAAATCTCAAAATAATTTGGAAAAAAATGCTGGACCATCGGCCGAAAGAAGCAGGGCTCCTTCTGTTCGGAATCATGAAGAAGAGCAGGATTGTAAGGAAATTAAAAATAGATACAAATACACAAATTAATTTAATAAAAAAAAAGTTTATGAAATTATGTTCTGGTCGAAATGCATAAAGTAATTTTCAGAAATATCATTCTGGTTGTTTGACCTGTTTGAAGTGTTCAGTAGGCAATTAAGACGGGAAAAAGATACTGATTATGGTTAAAGATTGGAGTAGATTTAAGTACCGAAGATATTGATTTGTAAAAAAAAACACACATAAAATAGGAATTCTTATTTATTTATTATTTCAAGAGAATATCCTCTAATGAGGTATTAAAATTTTATTTTTACAGCAACACTTTTACTCGATCATCCAAGACCAAGACCGCGGACTGTACTTCGGCATCGGTACAAACGGCAGAAAATGTATTATTCGGTGACTGCTGTCCATGATGATGCTCGTGAAGGTATGTCGGGTCTAAATTATTAGTTTCTTATTACAAACATTGGATTTTTTAATTAGATGGTACACTTGATGTATTTTTTGTAAATGATTAATGTTTATAAGATAAGTTTTATAAACTAAAATTGTAAGTGTTTATTAAATTGTTAAACTAATTTACTAGCACACGGACACGAGGAACCTAAGCCTGGACCGAGAGCTTCGGGCATTCCGTTCATGAAAGCCAAATTGGGTGGACTCGGACCTGCGAGTGAGGTCAGCGTTCTTGAACCTTCACGGAAAGGTGTATTTAATGTAAGTTGTTTTTATTTTTTATATTTTTTAATTTTTAGAAATCTTAAGAAACATTCTAACCCTTCCCCTGATTTTTATTTTTATTATTCTCCAGCCAATACGGGCAGTCCTGTCGGTGGAAGGCATTGTTGAAAAACGTCAACGTCCGGATGGAACGTATTTGGATAATGTCTTGGTTTCAGGAATTAATCCAAATAACGTTACAGATAATTGGAGCCATCGTAAAAACAACCCAATGACACTTGACGAAAGGATTTGGGGAGACAATGAGATCAAACGCAAAGAAAGAGAGGCAAAGGTCATGGAACGCAAGAGAGGGACAGAATGCCAAGGAGTGAAGAAGGGACAAAAATAAATAAATTCTGATCGAAATTCATGTGTAATTTTAACAGGTATCTATGTGAATGTTCGAGTTGTTGGAACTACTCTTAAACAAATTTTAATGATTGTATTCAGTGTCTTATCCGGGCAATTTTCATTTCAAAACGGATACTGAATAAAAGATTTGACATTCTACCCAGGTTCGGTTTTTCAACGTATAATAATTGTCAAATTATGGACCACCTTGCACAGATAACCAAGACCACAATCCATATTCATACATTTTTAATAGTTTTACATTTAATAGAGAATTCTGGTACTTCTGGTTGGAATGAAGTCAAGTGTTTAAAGATTTTTAGAAATGAACGTGGTGATAAAGCCCTCGGATTATATGTAAAGAATTTGTACAGGATTTAATGAAGTGATGACATGACCTGTAATTCAATTACAACTGGACATGAATGGAAAAGGAACCTAATTTGTGTTAACTAATATTTACAAAGGAAAGACCCTTTTGTGAATGAATGAATGAATGAATGAATGGGTAATAAATATGTCAAGATTATCTGGGTTAACAAGACACGACCTTTTTGTGGTAGGTAGCGGTCGACAGATTAGAGCTGAAGGGATAGTAATTTGTTGGTCTAGTGGCACACGTCGCTGGATTTAACCTTTACGACCCTTCAAAGGAACAAAGGGAGTCAAAAAAGTGTGAAAGGGTCCGTACCTCAAACCTCAATTGAACAGCGAACACAATCATCTTTGTGTTCCCTTCATTCAACCCTTCAACCTTGTATTTTTGCTCCAACCGAGTCAATGGTATTTTGGAATGATGAGCTATTTATGTGTTAAATTATTACAATTCATGGAAACATCCTAAATTCACTCGCAGTGCAGTGGGGAATCGTGATAACAGCTCATGGATTCGTGTAGATAAAAATTGAAGGATTTGACTCAAACCTTAAAACAAAACCACCAATGCTTCTATTTCGGGAATCTTTACATTTTTAATCTACATAATTTGAGTATGGTGAGGTAGACTGAGGCTGACTGGCCCCACCTTCGTGTAAATGATCAAATTTTGAAATTATAACAATTACTGAGAATAATACCAACCGGAAATCTCAAATTAATCATACTAGTACAAATATTTGCAATGTAAAATTAAATTAAATTATTTTTTGAGAACATTAAAATATATTTACACATTTTGTGCTCAGTTTATTACTTATACTTGGACCGAATTTGATCCTTTGCTGCCATCCCTCCAAAATTCAAAAATCGGTGGCACTTCTGCGTAGGAAGTTGTGAAACCAAACAAACACCCATTATATTTATTCTCATCAATATTTTGTCCAAAGAATAGCTAGTTAGGAAACAAACAAAAAATTGAATCTGATTGAGTTTTTTTTTTTTAAATCTTAGTAACATTGAACTATATATCTTTATATAACTGACCTCACGCATGCGGAAATAGACCCGTCCAGTCAACAATGAGTCACTGCCAGCCTGATGTTGGGATCCTTGGCGAAGAACGCCAAGACGAGTAGCCACGTCTTGCAATCCTCCGTACAGTTCACGACAACTTAGCATCAGATACTTGAAATTTATATAAATATCAATTATTAATACACTCTTAGAAATTCAAAAATCCTAGAATGAACTTCAGACTCACCTTAACATCGTAGACCCTCGGGAAAAACTTTCTGACCCTTTGCATGTATTTCGCATCATCTTCGGGCATTGGCTGTCCTGACAAGATTCGGATCAAATAAGCAAAGTCATATCCACTGAAATTAATAAAAATTGAATGAGCACATTACATTGCTGAGCTATTCAGCATTGACATCTCAAAACTAACAAGGTAACCCCGCCAGCTGATCAAACCGTCCAATAACCAGACCGAGCTTGCTGGGTAATTTGGGCCACCCAAATGACGAATCCGAAATTTTGTTCTTGTCAAAGTGAAATTCTAAACCGTAGGAGGTCATCAAAGGTCAATCCGGGAAAATACATGTGGGTTAAGGGGTGGGACTTAATGAGGCCAGAGGCTGTTTCTTCACATCATGTAGAAAGCCTCCTCAGGCCTCACCAAGTCCCACCCCTTAACCCACGTGTATTTCCCGGATTTGACCTTTGATGACCTCCTACGGGTTAGAATTTCACTTTGACAGAAAAAAGAATTTGGATGACCCAAATTACCCAACAAGTTTATTCTGGTTATTGAACTCTCTGATCAGCTGGCGGGGTTACCTTGTAAGATCCACACGATATATCATAATGTTGGTAATGATTTTACCTATGAAAAGTAATCCAGGTTGGATCACACGTACTATTCGTCAAGGCCAATCCGGAAGTTAGAAAATAGTACCCAAATTCATCAGGGTCAATCCCATCTGTCTCGTGTTTCTGGAATTGAAGACCCGCAAGGATCAACATTTTGACGCTCTCGACCGCGTAGATATCTGAACTAAAATCAAAAGTTATAAGATTTTGTAAAAATTTTACGCTAAAATAATGCTATAAATACAAAAACTTACGATAATGAGAATTTAAAATTGAACTGCCAAGTACAAATCCCAGGTGGTGTACTCCCATGCTTATCCATGAGAGTCAAGCCAAGTTGAATGAGTTTCATACTATCCACATTCGTACGAATTTCTTCATAGTGGTAATGATTCGGGTACGTGTATTTACTTGGGTACTTGCAAACCACCCCTGGGAATTCTGTGTCCATAGCCACAAAATTATATTCCGCACTGAGTGAGCGAATTTTAGCGAATGCTTCATACAAATCTTTCTCCCAAACATTACAAATACAAGAGGTGTTTTTGTCATCCAGAGCTTGATTCTTCTGTCGTGTCATGATTTCCTCATAATTATCAATGGATTTGATAATTGCCTGAAGCGCACTTGCAGAATTCGAATGACGATTGTTCTGACTGAGACCAGGTGAGCTTTGACTGGAAGTTGATGACACATCACTTGGTGACCTCGATGACACCTCACTCCGTGGCATCCATGAATCTGAGTCTGCATCACCGGAATCTCGGATATTAAGATTAGACAGGTCCATCGTGAGTTCCGTTTCATCGCTAATATCAGAAGAATCTGGTCCATCCATTCCTAAAAAAGATAAAAATTATAAGGTCATTCAAAATTCGGGGAAAAAGTAATAAGTAGTCTGTTTAGAATTTGGCGACCGTGTGAAATATTTTCCCTCTCCTAAAATGTGCATCTGACACTAAGTCCTAACCTAAACTAAACTAAATTGAGGGGCTTTCTCTTGCTTTCTCCATGTAACGTAACGGAGAAAGTAGTGAAAATCTTTTGCCACTGAACCTGCCGGAATAAATAGTGACCTAGAACTCTATTCCATCATTTAAGTAGCGATTCCACATGGCTGCAATTTTTCTGCAATTGATGCCGGAATTTGCAGAAGCAATCATACATGGCAGAAAATAACTGCAACGACTTATGCAACAACTTCTGCCAGGAAATTTTAACACTGTTGGCATGTGATCTGCAATTGTCTCTACAAATATAAACCTGGTACTCATTTGTGGTCGGATTTGCAGGATTCATTACAGACGTATGCTGCCCTATGGAATCGCCACTTTACGGTAACATCTAACCTCGTATTTCCATGCTGTTTAACCTTTGGTTACAACGTGTACTCTATACATCTAACTCTAGCAGATTCCATGACTGATTTCAATTACGATTAATTTCTCCTCCATAAATCGAACTCCTAATAAATGCCGTGTCTCATTTTCACTTTCACCTCAATTAAAATTACTCTCTTCTAGTCAAACTCTGTCATATTTTATAGGTTATCTCTATTTTAGTTTAATTGCAATGATCAAGAATAAAAAGATGAAATGCGTTTAGAAATTAAAAATGATTTGGAAATTGAGTTTTAATTTGTCAATATACAGATGTATATTTTCCCAACTACATTCAAGAGGGGATTTGTGGGCGGGCTATATGGTATTCCCATGCTCGTGTGTGTAGTTAAAAAGGTGGGGCGTATTGACGGAGCTAATTAGCCCGCCCCCAGGAAGAATAATATACTCACAATCAGATATAGGGGTTAATTAGCACACTTTTTGCGTTGTATGTTTGTCTCCCGTCTGCCGGGAAGGCGTGCTAATTAGCCCCACTCCTATTTGTGGGCGTGCTTAGGGAGTCACATGCTCATTTAGTTAAGGATCGGGGTAATTAGGACAATCGCTCGAAGGTTACTTAGGCTACCCTACCCTACTTTAATAATTCGAGTACGTAACGTGAACGTAAAGTATGAGGAGGAATAATTACCAAAACTACTTTAATGACTGAAATTATGAAAATCATGACACGTGCAACGTGATGGGCTACCGGCACCATGAAACGCAAATTAATCAAATCAAATCAAATCAATTCCTCTTCCGTAAAAACAAAAACAAAAGTGTTCGGATTTGAGAGGTGGACTAATTTAAGGCGTGTACTGTAAAGAACGTTTTAATCATTAAAATTCTTCCGTTCACCCTTTCTTATCCACCTAAAATTAAATTAATTTGATTCCTCAATGGACCGAGCAATAATCAAACGTTCGTATTTCGTATCATCCAAAAATGCAACATTTGATAAAAGTAAAAACAAATTGTATGGAAGACGCGGGTGCTCGGCCAGTCAGTTGAAGGAAAAATGTTCTGATTTGTTGCGTCACTGAAAAATGACTGAGGAGTGACGAGGTGGATGAGATGAGGAATCACTGATGAAATTAGTAAGAATGACATTACCTTGACTCAAGTTGAATTGACGGATTTTTTAAATTGAGGATCATTTATTACACTACGAATTAAAATTAAGCAGTACTTTCAATTTTTCTTGCCCTCTCTTTCCCACTTCCATCATTTCCTTTCACAACTTAACTCAGATACAAAATAAATGCGCTGCTGCAGTGAGTCCGTGCGTGGGACAAGGGGGCACCTTGGGACAAGAAATACAAAACTCAAATCTGCACTTCAACCTCTTTAGTAAAATAAACATTCCGTACCACAAAATAGGCAAATAGGCATATAAATTTAAAGGTCGATTTTTTTAAATTAAATTTATTTCCGTGTCCAAATCTGAGCAAAACCTCAAACAAAAGTGTGTTTACCCAACTCACAATGACCAATTTTTCACATTTTAGCAGTTTTTCAAAAAAACATACAATTTTTTTAAAATTTTTGTTTCTCGAGATCACTTTTTGCCCTAAACAATATGCAATCTGCCATGCTAAAATATTGAGAACAATGGGGGGACTCTCCGGTGTTTTTAAAATTTCGAAAAAAACCGTTATAACTTTCAATAGAACGGAAATGTGCGTCGAAAGCAAAAATACGTCAAATTATGATTATTTTTAGTTTAATTTAGGGATACATTGCGTCTTGCGTCGGGATCAAAAATTCCACGCCCTGACGTCCCACTCGTGAGTGAAATCTGACCCTAAGTCCTAAAAAAATATAGAATTATAATCTTTCTCTCGCTTTCTCCATGTAACGCAACGGAGAAAGTAGTGAAAGTCTTTGGCCTCTGAACCTTCCTGTATAAATAGTGCCTCCGGGCTCTATTCCATCATTTATTTACGGTATCATCTAACTCTCTTATTTTCCATGCATGCCGTTTTACCTTTAGTTACAACGTGTACTCTAATATCCGACTCTACCAGATCCCATGACTGTTTTCAATTTCGGAAAATTACGATTAATTTCCCCTCCATAATTCAAACTTCTAATAAATGCCGTGTCTCATTTTCATTTACACCTCAATTACAAATACTCTCTCCTAATCAAACGCTGTCCTATTTTATAAGTTATCTCTGTTTTAATTTAATTGCAATCACCAAGAATAGAATAAAATCTAGCAATTAATAATTATTAATAATTAGAGGCTCAAACAAAGTGGATGTATGATTGATTAGTAATTGTAATTTATTTTCATTGAAAACTTATTAATGAGTCACGATTCCAAACTTGTAAAAAAGGATTACATTAAGTATGTACATATTTTTCTATGCTAAACAATTCATTGTAATTCAAAGTAACTTATACCCCATCATGATTTTGTCCTAGTCATTAGATAATAACAATAATAAACATGCAATTAATTATAAATTAATAGTGATAAATTAACTACAGAATCAGAACTGAACATTGTATTCTTCTGCATATCCAAAGTATAATTATAATAATTATAATACAAGCTACAATCTAAAATTCTGTAAATAAATTCCAATACCTTAGGTCTAACCTCCTTTCGAAGGAAGAATCTTAACTTTCTTTTCAAAAACTACACGCCGTCAAAATTTTAATTATTATTCTGAGCCAGGGACGACCTTCACAGAGTTTGCGGATGTGTCAAAAGATTTATCTTGACAGATGCCACAAATTCAACGTGGAGTTGAAGGATTTTTCTTGATTTGTCTTCAAGTAAACTTTAATACATTCATATCGTATCTCTTCACCATCATGACACTCTGTACTATGAGAATCTTTTGACGGATTCTGCATCATTACTTCACATTTTTTACATCTGTACCATGTTTCGACTTCATCTTCATCACTATCATCAGCATCATCGCAAATTGGGTAGCGATCGTCCAAATTAATCAAATGTGTTTCATTCATATGAATTCTGTACGATTTCTCTGCTCCACCTCCAGTTTTAAACATTTTTGTACAAATTTTACAAACCATGAATTCATGTTCTTTGATGGTACGGATCTCTGGATATTTTGATTTCTCTGCTAAAACCCCCATTTCCTTTAAACTGTCGGTTCGAGCTTCAGACTCAGTCACTAAAATTTGTTGACGAGCACTGTCTGCGTTACTCGAACCTGGACTTCCAGTAGGTGGCGGACAGTTGATTAAATTCGCTCCAGAAAAACTTAATCTTTTTACAGGAATCGTTTGCGGTTTTTTCAAACGTTGTGGATTAACACTGTAAGTTTTGAGGGTAGGAGCGGTCATTGGAGGAATGAAGATTGGTGACCTGAGAAGAGAAAGTCTCGAGATATCAATTTCGTTTCTGTCTTGCTGAGAAACAATTTCAACTTTATCTTCCTCGGCAGAAATTTCATTTCTGTCGTCCACAGTCGAAATTTTAGTTTCCTCTTCGTCAGGAACAATTTCAATTTTGTTTTCCTCCATAACAATTTCGAGTTTATCTCCCTCAGAAGCAATTGCAGGTTCAACTTCATCAGAAACAAAATCATTCCACATTAAATTCTGTAAAATACTCAATGTTATTTAGAAATTTGCAACTAATAGATCCTGAAGGGATGAAATGGTTATGTATCACCCTGTATCGAAACGACATATTTATACTCAGACAGCGAGTGGCTAAATTATTCGAATTGAAATAAAAATCAATTTTCTAAAGAATTATTATGGAACCGTTGACTTACTTTGACGACTTGCCGTTTTGAAAGATCTTTTGAGCTCTTGAATTATCGTAGAATTTAGGTAGACATCCCTCTTCCGTTCTGGAACAAAATGTAAAAAAATATTATTAAGAAAATGAAAACAATGTAATTGGATTCTTAACAATTTAAGGAGAGAAGACGTTAAGAAAAGAGTTGATTGGAATCTCTGGGTTATCACAAACGCTATCCTGTCAGACTCAGACAATGATTCATTTAATTCCTTTAATTTTCCTTTAAAATTTTAAAGAACATCCAAATGCAAATGCATGATAAACGTGGAAAATTTCTAACAACCCACCTCTCATATTTTTATACGTCTCCGCAACCTTCTTTTGAATAGTCACCAGGCTCCGTCCAAGAATCATAGGCTCAGAGTACATCTTATTTAAGGCTTTACGATTACTCTCACGCATCACTTCCACTCCTGGATTCTTGTAACCTGGAACGAATTTTAACTTATTAAATAATGTCACTTGTAGTACTAGCAGATATAAGGACAATTATTCCTGAATCGGGAAAAACTGTTCAAATTTATTTTGACTCACTTATTTTGTTCATCCTCATGTAGTGTTCGAAGGAAATTCGATGGAGAGCCGGTGGTGGCGGTGGCGATGGTTGGGGAACAACCGCGACTGGGTCAAAAATACGGTCGCTGTCATGGTCAAGGTCACGAATCTTCCTAGAAAATTGTCCCGCGGATTTACGCGGCTGTGGCATTTTAGTTCAATCTAACGTGTCACCAGTAGTCTGTGGGCAAAAATAAAGTTTTTATGTTAATTGAATATCTATTCAAATTAAATTATTTTATATTATATTTACATCATAAATTATTATTATATTATGTCCGTCACACAGATTTGTCTTTTACAATCGACTTATATCATGTTAAAAATATTTCAAAATGTATCTACTCTAGCTGCTACATACATAACAAAAAATGGATATAACAAAAAATAAATACAATATTTAATTGAAATTCTTCATAAGGCCATGTCAAAATATGACCGTCCGTTTTACGTTCCAAAATTGCTCCCTATGTCCTAGTAGTAGATACAAGTCTAAGAAAAACTCATTTAATGCTCCAGTCATACGTCAGTGCGTTAAAATGTAATGTCCACATTACACAAGAAATTGATAAAAAAGACTCCCAGTGCCACTACCATTATCCTTATCCTGCGACTGATTGAATATACTATAATTTAATACTTTGTGGGCGTGCTTAGGGAGTCACATGCTCATGTAGTTAAGGGTTGGGGCTAAGTAGTACACTCGCTCGGAGGTGGGGCGTCTTAGCCTACCCTACCCTAATAATTCGAGTACATAACGTATGAAAACGAATAATTACCAAAAAAAATACTTGAATGGATGAAATTATGAAAATCATGGGACACGACACACGATGGGCCACCGACACCATGAAACGCAAATTAATCAAATCAAATCAAATCCCCTCCAGTGAAAACGGAAACAAAAGTGATCGCATATGGGAGTTGGACCGGACCAATTTCAGACTTGCACTGTAAAGAACGCTTTGTTTGCGTCAAATTTTTCTCTTCACCCTTTTTTATCTACCTAAAATTAATTCCATTCCTCAATCGACCCATAAATAATCCACTGTTTGTATCATCCAAACATTAAAAATTGAAAAAAAGTCAAATAAATTGTGGAAGACGTGGGTGCTCTGCCGGTCAAGTGAAGGTGAAGAAAAAACGCTAGAATTTGTTATTTGTTGCGTCACTGAAAAATGACTGAGGATGAGCAGAGACGTAGAGGTGATGAAATTGATGAAGAGGAGAAAAACTGATAAAACTAGTACAAAAAATGACATTACCTGGGTGTAATACGTCTGAAGTTGTATTCGCTGATTATTCAGGATCACTGATCACACTAGGTTTTCAGTACTTTCACTTTTCCGTCTCTTTCTCTGATTCCCTCCGTACCGTCCCGACTTCTTTTCCCAACTCAACCCAACACACGAAAGACGCGATGCGGTGCCATGCCGTGAGCCCGCGTGACAAGGGAGCGACTCGGAAGAAGAAATACAGGGTGACTCAAAATGAAGTTACCTATGTATTCGTGATAACTTCTTTTACTTCGACGCAATTTAATACATGAGATAACCATTTTCTTCAAAATTTAAGTGCGCGTCTTATGAGTGATGTCCCAATGTGCTGTAGTGCGCGCAGCGCGCGCTATTAATAAACACAACACGGCGGCAAATGTAAGAATGAAACCCCTTGAGAGTGATTGATCACAAATTTTGCACAGAGCTACTCCTTGACGTCCTGAACCATGTTTAAATGGAAATCAAGTTAGTAAAAGTTCAGGGGTCACCGCTAGGGGTCACCAAAGTTTAACATATGCACTATTTCCGAATGGTCTCAAATTTTGCAAACTTGTACTAATAAATACCCACCGGGTATAAATGTAAAGCACCCGGGTATTTACCGTTTACAACCCTAGGCATGACAGCAAAAGATCCGGAATGAAATCTTGCATTTATTTTGATAAGATGTGTATAGAAATTAAAACTAAATTGAGAAATCCGTATTGAAGTATAATTTTAAATCCCAGTATCCTTGAAGTAATTATATAGGCGCCGGTGGATCGGTGGGTGACAATTCCATAACGGTAACGGTATCCGAGGTCAGACTCAGACATGGTTCTTTGAAAATTGAATGTGATCTGACCTGAAGGTCAAAAGAAAAAATTTAAACGCTGCTCCTAAATGCGTTTAAAAAATAAATAATAGAAGCTCGAAGTGATTTGTACAGTTTATTCATGCGCATGTCAGTTTAGCAAGTTCATTGTTGTATGATTTAATGGGGCAGCCCTTGTCATTTCGCTGTACTGGGGTTCAATACATCTGATTTCCAATGGCTATGATTTGGTTAATTTCTTTGAATGTGCTCAAGAATTTCAGTTCAAACTGTTATCAGCATTCGGATCGAACTTCTTCCGACACGGCAAAATAGGGGCGGTCAGAATTGTTTGCATTTTGGATATGTTATAGCCAGTGGCGTAACTATAGATTATGTCAGGGGATGCAAGGTCAAAAAATGCGCCCCTGGCAGAAATGAAATGTGGAGGTACAGTAGGGGTGTTCTGACGAATAATCGCTTGGCGTGTACGGGATGGCCAGCAACCCGCCGCTTGCGGCGGTCCCCGCGGAGCGGCCGCCGGAGGCTAGAATTTTTTATCGCCGGTTTCTAACACTAGTTGCATGTAAAACAAGTTTTTAGAAGAAAAATTGGCATACAAATTGGTCTCCGAGATATACTACTTTCATAACCAGAAAGTTTAA
>JAQFYE010004592.1:0-13136 GCA_034694305.1 Protaphorura glebata
AATTTTAGCCAGGACTTGAATTCTATCGAAATTGAGAAGTAAACAAACTAGTACGACCCAGTTTCTATGAATATTTTAAAACGCTGTTTCACCACTTCGTAGCTTCGCGAAACAAATCGTCGCTATGATTACAGGCCGGGATTGTAAGCAAGGGCTCTTAGACAAATTCAGTCCATTCCCTCCATAAGACGATAAACACAAAATACCATCGTTTCTTAGGGTATATGCATGTGACCGTGAATGGAACCTGGGTTTCCTCCCGATTTTCAGCCCTGAAAATTATTGCGAATTCACTCAATCGGCGGCCGACTAATGATGCCTTCGTCTAATTTCCGCTAATTCCGCTCACGTAGACCGAAGACTTAATTATGAGATCTCCTGATAAATGGCAATCGAAGATGAATCCTCTTGATCTTAATATTATACTGATTTTCGCCTTCGAAAACTGAAATTCCGATGAATTATTAAAATTCAACCAAACAAGAAACATTCTATTAGCAGTTTTATTTCAGAAATCTCAGGGATATCGGCAAGACCGTCTGCGTCTTGTAGCCAGGAGTCAATTTTAAAGATTCAGTACTGCCTTAATGTATCTTTTTAATCGGCTACTTTATATCAAGGATCATTTTTGACGATTTGAGACAATTTTGTCTGCTTCTATTCCATTTCCAATGACAATAATAATTATTGTCATTCACCTAAATTATTCACCTAAATTATTTAGGTGATTCCAATTTAATCATAAAAATGTTTGATGCCTCAAAAATAAAAAATGTTGCTCATTAGTATTTAATTAATTTCATCAATTTGTGCAATTAATACCAACGTCTACGTTTTAGTTTTTTTTTGTATCCTCTCGGTGCATAGCTATATGTACTGATTAACAGAAATTGACCGGATTTTGTGGTTTCCGTTTTTGATAAGCAAGCAGGATTTTTTGAACTTTCTTCACCCTGAACTCTGAACCAAAATGCTGCGCACATTCTAAACCTGTAAATATATTCTGGCGGGTTTACATTGTTTATTTGTTCAATTTGTCTCTTCTCCAGTCAAATATAAATATTTGTTTTTTAAAATGTGAAACTGAATGATAAGTTTTTAAGAATTGGTGACCGTGACCTCTGACCCTGTTAACGCACTTGCATGAAAATTTAACTGACAAGAGGTGATTTTTAATTTTGAAATATGTCGATGTCAACGAACGATAGACTGACCCTCCAGAGGAATTACAAACAACTGATTGAGGTCAACTATTCTGTCATTTCTGCACATTTAATTTCTTCCCTCATCATTGATCTGGATATGCATGCGGACATTGAGTCTTGTCCAACGGAGAGGAGAAAAATGGAGAAACTGCTCTTTACGTTACCATCAAGGTGAATTTCACTAATTAATTTATTACAAAGTACTGATTTAATAATTTCAATTTTTCGACAGAACCTAACGCAGCGGAAATGCTCTTTATGTTAACCCTTCAATTTTTTTTTAAAAAAAGTTTGAAACCGTTGCGTATATTACGCCAGCTACAACTGCCCTGTTTGACAAAAAAATTCTGTACATCTGAATTTTTCATTAAATATTTTGTCAGTTGAAATTTCAGCGGGCAAACTATACATTTGATTAATTTTAACAAACTTTTCTTACATTCTAGGGGCGCCCTCGCTATGAAAGCATTCATAAATGCGGTGAAACCGAACTATGCTTGGATAGCATCAAAACTTGAAGAAGACAGCAGAGGCAGTGGCATTAATGACTTTAATTCTAATTTGAATGGAAATATCCTCAATAATTGCAATAATATTCTTAGCCATTCAAATGGATTGGGAAATAGTAGTGCAACTCGAAGTTCTCAGTTGGAAAATTTGAAAGACATATCAAGTAAATCTAGAAATTCCGATATAAGTTTGTAATTTATTATTGTTGGGCTTGAATGAATTATAATTTATTTTTAATTGCGGCATTTCTTTCATAGTCTCAGCACATATACGGCCAATACAGAAGATGATGCAGAAAAGTGTGACACTTTGTAGAAATTGGTATTTATTAGCTCATGGGATGGGATTAGACGCCGATGTAGTAACTGACATACAACGAGATATGACCAATTCTGGTGGAACTGCATACGCGTTTCAGTCATCCATGATTGCGTGGATCAGTAAATGTGGACCATCAAAAGCTACTTTTGGGCGTTTAATTCAGATTATGGAAGGCGAAAATGCCAATGAGGTCACAGGTGATTAAATACAATTTCTCCAGTTCCGATCAGATCACAAAGTAAAGAAGATCATCTGATGTATCTTCGGTCAGATAAATCAGATAGCGTATGGAATCTGATGAATAACTCCGCCAAGATATATTATCGGATGTCCATTGTCCGCCCAGATTCTCAGATATGTAATTACGTTATGTACAAATTGTGGATAATTGTGGATAACATTAAATATCCGTGTATTCGATCTTTTTTGATAATGTTTTTGGTCTGATGTAA
The DNA here is from genome assembly GCA_034694305.1 of Protaphorura glebata. Taxonomy (NCBI): domain Eukaryota; kingdom Metazoa; phylum Arthropoda; class Collembola; order Poduromorpha; family Onychiuridae; genus Protaphorura; species Protaphorura glebata. The sequence goes on from JAQFYE010004592.1 coordinate 2,489, forward strand.
TCGGATGCTTTAAGACTACTACAATCACGCGGTTCATAATTTTCAATCCTGTATATATTAAATTCTATTAATTTTTAATAATTTAATTATTTTCAGAGGGACTAATTGACCTGTGGACATCTTTACAATGACTGGAGAATACGGAGAGGCATTTTGGAAGGACCAAGCATTTTTATATTCATTCCAATTACGTACGTTGTTTTGATACGTATAAAATCTTTTTATAATATTTATATACCGATCGCCGATTGCACTGGTAAACTTTCAAAATACTCATTCCGGTGTCTGTTCTTAATGCAGACATTGGCATTGTTTTGAGTGCCGATAAAATTTGAATTTTTAAACATTATTAGAAACAGAAAGACTTTTTTATATAATTCTATTTATTGGACAGCAACAGTATTAAAGTACCGCTAAAATTATTATTCGTATCACCGGAATGCAGGGGTTTAATTTCTGTTAGGTCTCAAGTGTAATCTGAGGCTTCTTTTCAGGAACCCATATCCTCTTAAAGTTTCAATTTCCCATTCCATTTTAATGAGTAAAAGCAATAATGTGGTTTAATATTTTGTGCGTATTCAAGAACTGCAACTGCATAAGAGTACTGTTATCAAATATTTCTGGAACAAAGACTATAGTTAAAAACGAGTGTGTGGAATACATTTTTGGTTGTTGCTTGAAATTTTTAGTAAAGTCTCTTGCGAGAATTTCTCAATGCCCGGTGTTTTATTATACTTTTATATAATCCGTGTTTGTGTTAGGATACTTTGGAGTGTGGTCTTATTTATAGTCTGGTTCAGTTTTAGGACCATTTCTGACCAATTCTTTTTTCTTTGTAAAAATATTTTATGAAATTCTTTACCCAGCCGTCTGGCTATCAACTTGTGGCATTGTTCAAAATAAACCAGTATATTTGTGTCTTTCAATAACGTACAATCTTGCTAAGTAGGCGCTTTTTTCTTAACGAATATTTATCCAACATGGTCTTGGTCTAATCCAAACGCGGTGCCATATTTTTCATTCCATTTTGTAAAAGGTTTGATAAATCTGATATCAAATCATCGTAAGTCTTTACAATGAGAAATCTTAAAAACATCGTCCAGTAGATAATACGTGCATCTTAATTTTTATAGTATTTATAGTCCGAGGCAAACGAACTGCTAATCAAATTAACTTTTGAATGGTTTAACATCTTCGATCGATTTCGTTCATCGGTTTTGTCCATGCTAGAGATATAACACTTTACAAGCTCATTGCGATGCGATACTCATCTTATTTACTGAAGGAAATGTATTACCATATTATTACAGAAACTATTCACGAACTTTAAATGCTATTGGCTGTTGAGATTTAGCGATGAAATTTAGTCGGATTTCTTTGGAAAAATCAACCCAGAAAAACTCATACGTGAATCGTTTTGTAAAAACCGTGTATGGGATTTCGATTGAATTTTTCTGAAAACAATATTGAAAATCCACGAAAATGAAACGTCTAGCAACCACATTTAACTATTTTCAAGTTTTGACAAATCTAGAGTTAATATGCATGCGTGCATGTTACCAATTGCTCCAAACTAAGAACATGAATAAACCAGGAATTTGTTTGCATCATCAGAATTTCTTGTCTTTATTAATAGGTACTCTCATCACAAGTGATCACTGCGTAAATACGAGCTTTAATTATAATTTATAAATATGTATCTTCTCTGTATCCATTTAGCGAGGTACATATAATACAATTAAACAGTCCATTTATTTATCCTTTTCCAAATTACACATGTCACAGTTACAATTAGAATTAGCTTAGAGCGAACGACGAATCGACATAATATTATTTTAAGCATAAGCAGCAAAGCAGCACCTCTCTGTACTAATGACCAGAACTCCTTACTCGAGAAGACTCTCTGACCTCCCAATAAAAGATTTGACTCGTGAGTAATATAACGGTGGAAATTTGTTTGGCGTTATGTCAAAGTCATCAAAGAGCGTTAATCCGCCAATTCCATTTCCATTGTTGTTACCCTTCGTGCTAGTCATGTAAACGGCGTAGTAAGTCCAACGAAGAATCCAATTAAACCTGTCTTTTAAAGGTTGGACCTGAAAATACATGTGAAATTCAGTCGTGTCTGTCACGTCTTTATTATTTCGGCCATGTCTTGTCGGCGTCACGACGTAGGTCCGAGTCTTGACAGCTGTGCAGTGCACTGTGCCATCCTCGAGGAGTCGATAACGACCTCTCATGGTAGTGGCATTACGAGGCGGTCTTTCCTTCAATGCCGAAATTGCAAGTGCTGGCGGATCCGACGTAGTCAAAAAATATAATTCCCCGTCCGGGAAGAAACGAATGTAACGATAATACTCAACAAAATGCCAAGCCCTGTAAAAAATGATTTGAAAAACTGAGTGAGAACTCCAGTTCAACTTTTCGGAAACGAACTATTTTCTAAAAAGTCAAGACACCTACCGGTACGATTGATCCTGGAAAGAATGTTCTCCTGGGCGTACGTACGTCACCTTACTGATGTAACAACCGTCCAGTCGTACACGAGTTCGAGTGAGAAACATTTCACGATACGAGGAAAACTCAGAACCAATCAAGTTAACTGAGTTCCAGACCCTGTTTATAAATATACGAATTTTTAGCATATCAGCAAAGCCGCACTGCAAAAATTGAGTACGATTTTGTTTGGAAATTTGAATCTATACAATTTTCGATATTATTGATTTACTCTTTCTCTTTATACCTTTATCTTTATCCAATAGCCCCTCATCAAATTTGAAAACACTCACTAAAAGTCGAAATAATTCTATTAAAAATATAAATGTGTGCATTTCCGTCTTACTTTTCGCAGGTCATTTTCCAAAGTTGCTCATCACGACAGAGGCAATAAAAGCCACGAGAAACTCCAGATATTACGTCCAAACTTCTCACATCCAAGTCGTTTGAGATCACCCATCTGAGGTTAAATCGAAATTTAATTTATTGGTTTTGAATGATAAATTCGTGAACATAAAGATAACAAAGTTGAACGCGAAATCCATGTGAACGCCAAACTCGAAAAGGGATATGCTTCATATGCATACGGTTTCGAACTTACTAAATTTAGTAAAGACGGAACTCTCCAAATTTTACTTTCATTTAATTAAGATTTTTTCTCGTTAATGAATATTACCTCAGAATGTAAGTAATAATTTCGGAAGGTATGTCATTCAAATGAGCTTTGTTGTCAGCTCGGGCCTTCTGAAAATATTGCCAACCCTCTGCCTCTATAGCCCGAAGAATTCGCCTTTCCAAAGGCTCGCTTTCATCATCATTCTCAGATAAATCGAAATCGCGATCGTCACAGTCATTTTCTGAATCATTCGCTGAGTCCAAACCATTTCCGGGACTCAGAGTTTCTGAAAGACTCACACGAAATTCAATGTCTGGAATCATTTGAATGGCACGGCGATAACATCGGACCGCTTCATAAAGATCACCCTGTCGTTCCAACGCAGCTCCCATCAAGAAATGCTGTTTCGCCACTTCTTCAACTTCTTTGTCAGCGGCAACAGTATCAGAATCAGACACAGATGACGAACTAGCAACTGTTTTGTCCTGGAGTTTTGCTATCGCCTGTGCGGCCTTCCTCTTTGGTGATGATTTCCTTGGGCTCATTGAATTTACGTTTTTATTTTTAGTCTTGTCATCCTTCTTTAGTTCAGCTTTCCATTCCTCTCGGAAATGTTCCAAAACTGCTGACACGGATGAGGACGAAGATTCAGAGTCCTCCGAATCTTCGTCTTCCACATCCGACCCAGCTGTACTTCCACCCTGCTGGCGTGGTTTTGTTGAGGGCACGGTCGCCGTCATCGGCGGCGCCCTTCCCTGTTGGGAATTCGAGGAACTTCCAAAGTTTCCATCCTGAGAAAAAATTCAAGGAAAGAATTTAATGAAAAGATCGTTGTAGAAGAAAATTCCTTTATTAAGAACTCTGCCTTCCAATCGAAGGTTGCCAAACAGACACAGAATACAGCCGACAAAACTGAGAATGATTGTATTTTCTATTATCGGTTTCGTTTTTCTTTTAACAGTTTTCGAATTCAGTGAAAGTGCTAAAGAAAAAGAATGTAACAATATGATCTGATCTCGCCAATGCATTCAAATTCTTAATATTCTTTCCGACCTGATCGTTTCTTTTAAAACTACATTTTTCATTCTCTTATTTGTTCAATAGTTTTAGTTTTAGTTCCTAACTCATACTCATGATATTGTCACTGATAAATCAACGCTTAACTTTCTTTATAGTTCATTCTGAGCTAGATTGGTTGCAGGTATTATAAAATACTTATAATGAATTAAAAAAACCGTTAATACCATACTAGGTCAAATCAATAAAACACTATACATTAAGTGTTATTTGTTCCTGTTAATGCTATCATCGGTTAAACGGACAATCTGAAACTAATTATTAATCCGATGAAGCAACAACAGAAATTAATTTTTCCTATTAAAAAGTTAAAAGTTCTTTGTAATCCAATGAACATAGTCCTGGCCTGAAAAGTTGCAAGAAATATTGTCTCTGGAAAAAAAAATGCCACATAATTATCACCTAATTAAGATTCTTAGAACGTTGCTTCATCTTCATAGTGGGAATTATGTAATTTCGTCCAAATTGAATTTTGCTTGTGGTGACTATCAACAAAATAGTCTCTAAACTTTGATTACTCTACTATACTGTATGATTGCATAACTGAAAAACCATACGAACTCACCATTCTGCTGACTTTTTCTTCTCCCTTGGAGTAATTGAAAATTACCCGTTGTGTCTACTGATTTTTACTAATGCCGAAAAATTTGATGGACAGCCGGTGTGCCCGTTTATTTTGAAGCTTTATCCTTGTAACCTAAGATTTAAAATAATGAACATGAAGAATAAAAATATTGAATTTTCGTAATTGCAAAATTACCTCGAACGAAGTACAACTACGCACAAGATTTCCGAAAAAAATTTGAAAGTCGAATAAAAATCCACAAACTCCAAACTGCGCACTTGAAAACTGAAGGTTCCAGAATTTTGAAATCCACCGGGGTTGCAGGATTGGAGAAATTCTGATTCTCGAGATCTCGGGGAAAATAGAGACGTTCGAAATTCATGTAACTGAAACAGTGCGAAAGCGTCAGAATTTTGAATTATTTCAATTTCTTGTTGAAACTTTGGAATTTCGAAAATCGATAATAAATGCAAATTGTACATTTCGAGTTAGTTAAACAGTGACAGTTTGACGGAAAGGGACAGAACACTGCTGGTCCATGTGCTTGTATTGTGGTCAAGGTCAAAGGTGAATAAGGTAAAATAAGTTTTTTGCACATTTTTTAATATTTATAAAAAGCTAATTTGTCAGGTTTGTCTTTTCAGGTTTAGTTCAAAACCCGGTCTAAAATAGTTGGGACTGAGGACATTAGACGTTTTTAATGAGGAAATTACCAGTTTTCAAAAAATTGTTTCTAAAAGAATTTTGTACACTACTCTGGCTGTCTGGCTCCCGTATCAGTTTTTTAACTTCGAACTGTTCGAACTTGAATGACAGTACCGACACGGATTAATCTTCAGATTTTGAATTTCGAATTTGAATCAATTAAAATTTTTCTGACGATTCTCGTCTGTTGACATTATCAACTTCCTGGCAATATTGAATACTTTCGTTCTTTTTTAAATGCTGTACAATTTTGTCAAAACGATAGTACTTCTAAATCGAGCTGTTATGAGAGCTATGACAAAAATAGTAGTAAAAATACTCAAAAACTCAAATCTAATTCAATTTCATTATTTTACAGTGAAACCTAACATCCGGAACATGCGATGGCAAAGTAGGCTCTTATGTGAGACGATCGACTCTTGCATCTCCTTATACTGATTTATACACATTAAGTCATTCCCCAGTTAAGTCGTGACCACGTGTAATACACTACCACGTTTTGTCCACGAACTCGGTTTCCTGGTGCAAGTTACGTATTATAATGATTGGTTTCATTACAGATTGTAACCGAGCAGAATGCAGAATCAGAATCCGTATATTATCAATGACCTGGCCCGACTCTACAACTTAGACTACTCGTCCAGTTCAACATGTACGAACATGCACAATGACACTCAGAATTATCAGCCAAAATTTTGTCTGATTTGTAATCGTCCATTCTCTTGGACTGGACCTGGGACTGGTGAAAAGCCGAAGGAAATACATCAGAATAAGCTGAATTTATTACGAGCGTTCAAAGTCAACATACTTGAATCCGGGTGGCCAGTGGAAGAATCCAATATTTCGGAAGCTAATTTTTATGCAACAGCAAATGTTCCATTCTGTGAGAATTGTTCAAAGGAAGTAGGAGAACTAGAGAAACTTTTTTCCAATTTGGATAAAATTGTAGCTCAAATTGATACAATTCGAAACCGTCTTGGGAATTTTCTCTCAACATCTTACTCATCTACAATACCGGACCAATTTAATTATCCTGTGAAGAAACTCATTATCCAAAGTAAGTGTAAAGCAGAATTCTTCCGGCTGAAGTTTCATCTTTTAAATTCATTTTTTAATTTTACAGAATTGCATCAGGATTTTTCAACATTGAACAACGACCCCAGCCTGCCTGTCCCATACGTTCCACCGCGTGAATCTTTTCAGGGCCATAATATCGAAACTTCCTCTCGTCCGATTGAACGGTTGGAATTCGTTGAAAAAAACGACTCCTCTGCCTTGACTGAATCTCCGATATCACCAGAAGACAATGGATGTGACAACGATGATAATGGCTTTAGCGACGAGGACCGTGATGTTGATGAAGCGCCAGTTGGGAAAGTAATTGACAAAAATGTAGAAAATGAACCTAGTATTTTGTCAAATCCTGAGCCAATCGAAGATGTGGACCAATATATAGATTATTTGCCCAGCGACGAGGAAATTGACGTGGAGGCACACAAGCGAATGAAGTAAGTGACATAACGGAGTTTTGAAATTCAAAATATCCTTTGTTTTTGATTTCATCATTTTATGTCAGTGAGTTTTATTTAACGTAGCGGTACATGTTGACCTCGCCAATTCGCTTCATTGGTGAGGTCTCCTTCCTTCCGGCTGACAACGGTCGTGCCTTCTGCCTTGCTGGCGTATCTCAATCAATGTGATATTTTATATTAAAATATTTTCACAGACGCTGGCCAAGAAAGAATACAACTTGTTCAGTTTGCAATAAAACGCTTTGTAATGCCTCCCAACTCGTCGTTCATATGAGAACTCATACAGGTAAGGTATAATATTTATTTGTTACTTCATATTCTTTGTGATTTTGGGGTTAACCTGTTTATTTTATTTTTTTTGCAGGGGAAAAACCGTTTAAATGTGAAATTTGTGAGAAAGGATTCATTTCAAAATTTAGTTTGAAATGTCATACTCAAACCCATTCAGAAGAGCAAGATTTTCCTTGCCCGCACTGTCCCAGAATATTTAAAAAGTATGTCTCACGTCACGCCCACGTTAAACATAAACATAAAAATATTCCTTATATTGGAAGAAAGGAGGCTGCCATTTGCGAGGTAATTTTAGGTTTGTTTCGTAATTATTTCAACAGAATGATCTTAAAACGATATCCATACATAAGTTTAATGTTAATTCTTACTCTATACGACGATTTTCTGCGTAGTGATATATTTTCTCTGTCGTTCTTTCCTAGAGAATCCTAGAGAAGTATAACGATTTTTATAATATTTGTACCAGTTAAGATTTTGGCATAAACTTTTCACAACTTGTTCATTAGTTCACTATGGCACGACGGTTACAATGCAGATTAGCTACATACACCAGAATTTGTGGGAGTCATTTAATTACTGATTCAGAAACCTTAACAATCTTCTTGTAGAATAAATAGTGGTTTTTCCTTACTATACTTCCGCACACAGAAGTTCTTTGTGTCTTTTGCCTGTATAATGTAGACGTTGAACTGTATTTGATTACACACTTGCCGCCACTGATGGAAAACGTGAATCGTGGATATTTCAGTGATTGTGAACATTATTTTTTTTACTTCGTTCACAGGTTTGTGGGGACGGCTTCACTGGCCCAATCAGTCTTCAAGCGCATATTGATCTCGTCCATATTCCCGTTGAATTATTCCCCTGCTCCATTTGTGCAAAACCTTGTAAGAAGTCTGCTTTAAGGAAACACGAAAGAACTCATAACCCAGATACGAAAAGAGGTCGCAGATGTCCTGACTGTCCAGAGATTCATCGAACACACAAGTCACACCCGGAGTTATTAAAGCACTATGCGAAGCAGCATCCAGGTCTCACGGCTCCCGGTCCCCGTGTCAGGGTTCCCGACGAATTAAAAAATGTCAAATGTGACATGGAAGGTTGTAACGTTGCGTTTAAAACAAGAAGAGGCTTGCGCCATCATTACCAGAAAATTCATCCCGGAGCAGTGTTTCCTTTAATTAGAGTGAGAAGAACTGGTCATGAGGCGGGAGACAGTGGTAAAGAGAAGTTGAAATTTTTTGGACCGAAAGTTAAACGGGGGAAGCCTTTCAAAATTGTCACCGAATTGGACGGAAACGAAGTACTTCAACCTGACGGGTAAGGTACTTTTTTTCAGTTGTAATTGGTTCAATTTTCTGGGACTGATCGGTAGTCCCTCACGGTTGCTGTCAATAAGGGTTTCTCCATTGGATATCCTCTACTAGTACTCTACTGAAACCTCTTGTAATATCGTAATATCAAAGTCAAGTCCATTGTGAATCATAAATTAACAGAACGTACTTCCTTTCAATTTAGAAAATCAGTTTCATTTTAGTCTAGACTTTGTAGTATAGTTTAGGAAGACACAAATTATTCTTTGTATCTAATATTTTTTGCATTATCAATTAACAGTGAAAAACGGAAACGAAGATCCAGACATCCAAGGCCGGAAGACAGAAGATGCCACATTTGTGGAAAGGAATTTAAATCTCGCCATAATCTCATCCTACATATTCGCGTTCATACAGGCAAGTGTTTGTAAATAATTTGTGATCAGTAATAAATAGTCCACACAAATTCATAAAGTAAATATCTTTTCTTTCACTTTTCTAGGAGAAAAGCCTTACAAATGTACTTATTGCGACAGACGTTTTGCTGTCAAAGGCAATCAACAAAAACACGAGGTTGTGCATAACGAAGACCGTTTTAAAGAATTAAGACATGAGTGCAAGTTATGTGACGCGAAATACGCTCTTAGAGGATCCTTGAATGGTCATATTCGTCGGTATCACAGGAAAATTCCTTGTCTCAAAAAACTTTACAAGTGCCTTCAATGTCCAGAAAGACGTGGATTTGAAAAATATAAACTTCGTATTCATATTTCAAGAGTTCATGGCGAGGAAACTAAGAAAAAGTTAGAGGAGCGTCGTCACGCTAAAGAATTCCAACAGCTCAGGCTTGAAAGACGTTGCAGCCGATTACGTGCTCTAAGAGATCGAGGGAAACTCTTGAAGTGTCCAGAATGCCCAGATTATCAAAAAGGGTTCGGGAGCAATTATAATCTTAGAAGACATATTTCCATGATTCATACTTCCAAAGCTAAAACGAAAAAGTATATAGAGTTAACTTATAATAAAGTACAAAGTGGTAGTAGCAAAAGGACTCTAAGGAAGAAACTAAGAAATAGTCGATCATCGACACCTACCTCTGAAGATGAATTTGAAGACGGACCTTCTACTTCCACGATTTGTCAAGATTCAGATATTATCGTTAGGCGAAGTAGTCGTCACGTAAATCTCGTCCCTTCTAAAATCCCTCGCGAAATACTTCCAAAAACCCGAACTCAGTTGGATGCCATCCCGACAAAGATCAACCGTAAAATACTTCGTAAAGTACAAAAGACATCGCAATGTCAACTCATTGCACCCTTGGATAAAACACTAATAGTTTGTATTCCTCGATGTGATGAGGAAACAATTAAAACTGAAGACACGGGTCATTCTTCAACCGCACCCGTACCTGAACCGATCCGCATGAAAATTACTGTTAATGAAGTTCGTAATTTAGGTACTGTTGAAAATTTTTTTGAAGATGACGAAATGGATGTCAAAATTTTTGACGAACCTGATGATGAAGCATCTATTTTAGGAATTTAGATTTGTTTCAAATGTGTTTTAATTCACGTTAAATCAATTTCGGACCTTCACGTCGGAGTTGAGAATAATACTTCAAAATATTGAAGGGTTGTTTTTATAAATCTTTGACAGAATTATTGGCCTTCATTTTGTCTTATGGTATGAGTCGTAGCATCTTTTTTAATTTATACTTTTATTTATAGCCTTGATTTGCCTTGTGTGAAATAAATCTATTTCCGCAGTTACTCCATCTTGCCGTAAACTTTATTACATCTAGTAGACGGCAGAAGTATATGTATGGTGGTTCATAACCAGTTACTTCAACTGCCAAATTACCAAAAGAAAGTGAGATCTAATTTTGATGATTATTAATCAAGCTCACCGCTCAGTACATCCGAACCTTAATGTTCGGATTCCACAGAATCCAATTGTAAAATGTTCAAACCCGGAGATCCGAAATGTAGAAATGTTCGGACCCGCGCGGGTAGTAAAGTGAATAGTCACGACTCCCTCAAGTTGCTTGAACTGT
>JAQFYE010004593.1:0-13132 GCA_034694305.1 Protaphorura glebata
CAAACGTTCAAAAAACTGAGTTTTTGAACTCGGTTTTTCACTGAACTGAGTTCAGTTTTCCATTTGTGGCTCTCTGAACGCCAGCGTATCTTATTTATTAATAAAATGAAACATATCCATTATGCGGGAATTCGATTCCCTCCGACTGACAATGGATAGTTCCTTAAATATATAATTTTCTTGCAAGGTAAAAAATAGGCCGATGATATACAAAATATTTTCTTATTTACAAAAATTGGCTGAGCTGAGCCATACATTTTGTTATTTTGGGTTGTCGACTCGGATCGTTGCCTAGATATTTCCATTTGTTGTTTGGCTGACAGGTTGACAAATTTTGAGGGTCCAATTAATCCTAAAATGAATTAATTGGAAATGTAGTGTAGCTTTTTACAAATTGACTATGACGTGTTTGCCTCTTATAAGGGCTGCACCTGACCTGTGTACCTGGACAACCGGATACCAAATTTTCGTAATCCATCGGCATGCTGCCAGTCGGGTCTGAAAATAATTTCATTCACAAATGTGGTGCTTCTTTGTCTTATTTCCGCGAATTTGGTAAGGAATGTTCTTCCGTCTTCCCCTCTAAAATCACTGGTTAAAATACATGCTGTTTCCGGCTTTTTTAATTTCACGACAAGGTGGAGAGGTGCCCATTAGATACATTGCAGAAAGCTTTGAAAAAAAATGCAAATTAAGTTCCTGTCTGGATTTTTATTTTCCCCGACGAGGGAAGTACTTAGGATGTGATTCAACGATTTGACCCAAACATTATTTTCTGATGCCCCAAACTCTCAAACATGTCATCAGCTTGAGCAAATTCAAAAACTCAAAAAAAAAATGAGAAAAAGTGCAAAGAGGGGAGTCTCTGTTCCCAAGATTTTAACACGGGATATCCGATCTCATGTAACTTCCCACCGAATCCGATCTCAAGACCCAATTTATTTTCAAAAATCGATTTTGTTCTTCAGAAATGCGTTGATATGTGTGGAATAACAAATTAAAGTATGAAAAACCACATAACTTTGCGTATTTGGAAGTATTTTTGGCCAGAATTCAATCCTCCGTGTTATGATATAAAATCAATATTACTTTCTGGCCGAAATACATTCAAATATGCAATGAGGGTTTTCATCTTCTAATTTATTATTTCACACATTTAAGGGCTCGATATACTTCTTAGTTAAGCTTTCGTTTTGCGGTTCGCTTTCGCTTTCGCCTTCGTTAAGACATTATATACTTATTTTCATCTTTCGCTTTAGTTACGTTAAGGAGCTCTTAACGAACGATTTTCACTTAGCGGCAAAGTTGAATTTTTTTCAACTCTTTGGTTAAGTGACGAGTGAAAGGTCAAGCATTTTATAGTTCACGCGCATGCGGAAACCTTTAGCGAAAGAGAAAGCGAAGAGAAAACGGAAGCTAAACGGAAAGCGAAAGCTTAACTAATAAAGTATAAAGACTACTTTAACGGTTTTCTGGAAAAAAAATTTTTTCGATTTCTGAAACAAAATTCGGATCTTGAGATCAGTTTTTGGCGGAAGTTCAACGGGGTATCCCTATCTAAAATCTTAAGAACACTGAGTCCCCTCTCTGTACTTTTTCTCAATGACAAACATTTTTGAAAAATTGAGTTTTGACAGTAGCTCGAGCTAATGAAATTTTTGAGGGTTTGGGGCGAAGGTCTTTGAGATAAAGTTTGGGTCACACCGTTGAGTTACACCCTAGGTACTTCCGTCGTGAGTTCTTTGGCATATTCTCTCAACATCTTGACAGAAAAATTATTTTGATTTTTTTAAAAAAACATTCTGCTATATGCGTTTGGAGCTCTGAACATTACGTGACGAAAAATGAAAAACGATTAAAATTACCCGGTAATGCCCAACATACAGAATTTTGAATTTTTCAATAGTTTTGGAATGATTCAATTGTAATATTTCAAATCATAATGTCCATTTCGAAAGCATGGGTTACTGTAGTGCATCAAGGTTTGAAGATGTTCTACGTGTGCCATGTCGCCCCAATTTTGTTCAATTTCGTTATTTTGCATTTATTTTATTCACGACCTGGTAATGATTTCATAATTGGAATATTTCACCCGTTGATTCCGAGTGCACGTCCCTAGAGAATCCCACTGCGAAATGAGAATGGGATACCAATACCACTACCGAACTACGCACCTGATTTTCAATAGTAAATATTTATCCGTTGAATATTTGATTTCACGTTAAATAATAGGCTGATCAGATTTTTTTAAAAGCAAATATTTGATTTTACCCGAATTTAAATTTCATAGTGCGTGTAGGCAAAAAAAAAGAATGAGGTGTGTGAAAACACGGTCCAGTCGTGAGATAATTGGCTGTGTACACAAGAAATACAGGAGGTACATGGGACATGGTGTTGAGCACATTTTTAGAACAACTTTTTCTACATTTCTTTGTCCGTTTCGTCATGAACAATCCACTCTGGAAACCTGTTTGTCCGCATTGTACTCACTTGTACATTGTACTTGTACTCAACATAATCGCAACATCTGTTGCTTTCAGTCAAAATACAAAATGCATATCTGCACTCCCATCCAGTTCTGCCTCTCCGAATCAAAATCTAATACTCTAAAAAAACATTGTCGTCAATTTTTGTTTTCCTCGTGAAAAATCCGTATAGTTGCCATTGTATGCAAATTATGTAAGTGTATTTTCTAGTGTTCAACAACAGCAATTAAAATTAATGAAGAAGTCTATATTAGTTTATGTACATTTAGAATGCAGTCCTGGGTTAATAATTTGCACGAAGAATAGAACCCCGGACTTTTAGTTTAATATTTGGGGAAATAAATGGCATGAGATTTGATTAAGGTTATAGGTATGAATGGAAAAGCTTTGACAAAATGTGCTTCCGCGTTGACTGCCATCTTTGGAGCGATTTCACAGTTATGTTCAATCGTTATTGCTCAGAGTGAATATTACATGTTCGCTCAATCTGGCCAGGTGGCGATCTATACTGACAGACCAGACTTAATTCTGTGTATCAAGACTTTAATGTTGTTCTCTTTTTAATTAATTCATCAAACCAGCCGCATACCAAAATATATCACTGCGGCAGTTACAACTTTTGAAACTATCAATGTTGAAAAATAATCTGGTGCAAGCGGACTCAAGGAACTTAATTTAACATTTTATTTCATTATTTCTTGGACATTCAGTGTTCTTCGAATAGTAAAGATGGAAATATGAGCACAGATACAGACAATTCGTTTCTACAATTATTTTGCATTTCTTAATTACTTAAATTTAGAATGAACGGATTTGATTAATTTTAATTCAATTTGGTAATATTGATTTGGAACCAGTATGCAGCATTAAAAAAATAATTCTCACACTGAGAATTTCTACTTTAGGTGTATTTCATAATACAGCAGAGTAACAATTCATAAACAAAGGTTCTACATAATACTTAGATAATAGTATTTTAAAAATACTCTAACAAGTATATACAATTCACAGAATCAAATATAGTAATTACAACTAGAATTACAAATTAGAAAAAGAGTAGAAAAAATATCCTCTTTTCAGAAGAAATTAACTGAGACGTATTTACATAGTTTCAAATCATTTTGAGTCACGTATTTATAAATATTTTGAGCTAAGTTATAGGGCATGTGTGTAGATTTAAATATTCGAAAAAGAATTCTTTTGCACATGTCGAAGGTCAGTAAAAATTGAAGTATCCAATGATTGATTCATTGATTGAAATTGATTAGTCTTCACTCCTAATCAATCAATCAATCAATCAATCGATCAATCAATCAATCAACCAATCAATTTGGTAAACATTGTCAATAGAATTAGACACTTAAAATATTATACTCAAAATAAATTATTTGGATAGCCAGAGTAATCATCACAGCGTTGTACTAAACAAAACACCGTCATTTACATTCAACCGAAATATAATGTGTTCAATCCACGAGTGAAACATTTGTTTGAAAATTATTACACTCGGATTCAAATTCGGAATACATTAGTGAGGAAATTGGGAATTATGACAAAAATCGAGGGATCACCGCAGATATAACGTGACGACAACGCGCAACGACAACCAGCGCCGAGAGTGAAGGGTGGATAGGAGATACCTCAACCGCGAGTCATTAAAATAAATGGTTAAACTTTAAATTGGTTCTAAAATTAACTATATATATATTACTGGTTATCATTATTGCATATTTCAACAAGTTAATGTCTTTTCGTGTAGCTGTAGGTCTTTGATGTATTTGGTTGCTTGACTTGTTATACAATTAATAGTACTTACTTCAAAAGAAAACCGGCTGGAGTTAATGTCTGGTACATTCACACCTACGTGACTAAATGAAATGAATTAAATTTTCTGAAAAAATATTGGTGCTCGAAAGCTAGTCTCACACTCTTGGAGTACCTTGTGCGGGTACCGGAGTCCAGTGTTAGTCAATCGTCCTTTCGGCATGACTCTACACTGATGGGGCCCAATGGGATTGCTGGGACACACACAAGTGTTATGAACGACATAAAACCAGTGGGAACTATCAAGTGCAAAATATATGTGTCTGCTCCCATATTTCTGTATGAACTATAAGCGCCTTATTTTGATTCACGCGTTGGGGACACTTAATTAAACTTTATTAAAAGACTTGGATTTTGTAGACTACTACTACTATAAGTATGAGTGGAAAATCTCCGCATCCATATATACTAGGACAACATTCCAGTTATTTATTGAAATTTATAGCTGATAGAATGATTTAAATTAAACGGTTATAAAATTTGATCTCATCTTCAATGTGTCAAGTAATTATATTTTGTAATTATCCCCTTTCACTTCCAATATTTTGTACTGATAACCATATATTCGTTTTAAGCACTGCTTGGTTGATAAGAGAGGAAAGTACGAGCGAAATTAAAATGCACTCCAACCTATTTTTTCGGTTTTTGTGTGTCAGTCATGTTCATTGCCAAGTCTGATCTAGGAAATAATCCGGTAAGGAAAATAAAAAAACATATACGTATAATGTTTTTGACCAGAATTATTATATTTTTGTATTATACTTCATTAAAATTAATTTGTGTATATAGTTGCAGAGATAGAACGGAAATATCGACGCGGTAATCGGATTTGAGTATGAGAGGGCAGGATTTGCTCCAAACCCTGTACGAAATTGTACAGATGTAGGATGTAAGTTCGCATGTTGGCTCCGAGCCACGGATTCCGAATGTATCACCGAAGGATCTTTCTTGATCTTGATCTTTTAAAATTGCAATGAACGTAAGTCCTTAATCGTGTCGTAATGTGTCATTGGATTATATATTTTTGAGTGCTCAGTTACGTACTGTCAGATCCGCATTGTGGGCCACCGCAAGTACAACATTGGTACTGACATGTCCCAACGTGCTCATTAAGGTTGACCATGGGCAACAGAACTGCACTCTTCACATTATATATTAATTTTATCAATACGTTTGTCTGTTCGTGTAGCGATAGGTCTTGGATGTGTCTGTTACCTTAACTTGTTCTAAATATAATAGTACTTACTTCAAAAGACACGTGACTACACTAAATGGAGTATATACTTATGTAACTTTACTAAAATGAATTAGATTTTCTAAAAAAATATTGTTGCTGGGAGAGAGTCCCACACTGTTGGAGAATATTACGCGAGTACCGGAGTTTGCCGTTAGTGGGATCGCGCAGTTCATCATGAATGTGGTGATTTATCTCGCTACTAATATTACAATTTTCAATCTCGCTGGACGAAAACAAAGCACTGTCAGAAGATCAATATTAAGGCCTGTGTTTCCTCGAGCAAGTTTTGCATAGATTTGTTGCACACGAAATCGAGTATAAGACATATATGGACGAGGCAGAAATTACTCCAGCGGTGGTTCAGCAATTTCGATTCAGGAATAGCAACAGCTGGAGGGAGCTAAATTGGACTTGTAGCGAAGGATATACAGACGAAGACATAGACGTGGGATTAACGACTGCAACATTTTCACACATTGTTACCAATGGATTGAATCAGTGTCAAGAAATCTGAACGGTAACTTTGCACTTTGGAGGAAATCGATGAGAACCATTCGAATTAAACTGTCTAATCAATATTCTTAATTAAATATTTGTTTGGCAATTATTCGAATTCGGATTAATTTACTGAGCAAAATGGGAATTATGAATAATGGTGGATCACCACAGATTAATGTCGCGTTTGCGACAATTATGGCAGCGATTACAGTGAAGACTGGATATGAGATTTCTCAAATACGAGTCATTAGATTAAATGGTTGAACTTTAAACTGGTTCAACAATTAACTTTAGACAATTAAATATGTTTTCATAATGATTGCGGACCATAAATCATAAACACCCTAAGATGACTACAGGGATGCCGCTTATGGCCTAACATATATTATTGTCGCACAAGTACTTACTACTGGTTGCAACGACCACTCGAAGTTGCAATTGTCTGAACATTTCGCCGGTACGGACAGACGAGCAATCAGGTATCCGGCTAGCACAGAAGCAAACTTATTTCTGAGAAGACGGCAGTGCCAGTAATATAGCTGAGGCCTTCGTCAAGTGCGAGAACGAGGATGGAAAAAGCGAATCCTAGCACTATGTCATCTTCTAGTACACCAATTCCAATGACGAGTATCATTACCACGACGGAAAAAACAGATCATAGCAATATCTCTCTGTCGTCTTCCAGTACTTCAATTCCAACAACGAGTACCGTTACCACGACGAACATTTCGTTTTTGTCAAAGTTATCATGTCGTTATACTATCTATAGAACATGGCAAAGGAAAGCATTTCCTGGATCTGCAAGGATCATGTCTCGAAAGTGATTTAATGTACGTACGTGCTAATACTTACGACAAATCCATCAAGAGGTCACGAGTGGCAGAACCAATGAAATTAAAATTGTAGAATGGTTACCTCGGCAGAACTGTGTGAATAAAATTGGTAATAGTCGAAACAAGTGTCCACCCGAAGTAATAAGACGGTCATCCTGATCAAGAAGACGAAAGAATACGACGGCAACAGAAAATAATATAAAACACAATGTCATCGTTGAAACTTCTACTGAAGGTAAAAAACCTGCACTCGCATAAACCGGTACGAAGAATAATCATTAAAACCCACACCCAGGTGTCAGAATATACTGACATCATGAGTGCACGACCCCTGGAGTTAAAAATTTATTGAGTCCAGTGTTTTTTGTTTACCGATCGCATCAGCTGGAGGTAACTAAATCGGTCGGTGGGACCTGCAACGAAGGCTATACGGACGAAGACGTGGACGTGGGATTAAATACTTATGCATTAGGAACTATATTCTAGATTTTTCTTCTTACAGTACGAACACAGCTCAAATTACAAATAGATTTGGACCGGACCATTAAAGTTATTAAAATTAACTGTGGATTCGGGGCACATACATCCAAGACGTTGCCTGTACGGCATGAGTTAACGACCATTCCTATAATCAAATTGTCCCTCAAAATGGTCCTCAGATATGAGAAGCTGACGACCGTGGAGGGAACTCTACTGACAATCCTTGACATACGCTTGGATTAAGCATCCAACCGGAACCATTCCTTTCAGCAAGTTCGAATCAAGTTGTCGTGATGGTCTGCTGAACTTACTGTTTGCGGCATTGGCCACCATAGGATCCATATTGGCATACAACTCCATGCACAGCGACAACCAAAAACGGCTACTGATGCAGTGACGAGAATCTACTCAGCTATAACTTCCACAACACCAGGCCCCAAATTGCTACCGACGCCACCAAATATAGATGACCATATCCTTCTGGATATTATAAACAGACTGACTTCCGACCGGAACCGCAAGAGCGGCCATCAATTAAATTAAACACCAGAAAACTTGATGGCGATGCGACTGAACCGAAATCTGAACTATGTCCTTCGACCCTTGCCTGACTGCGCGCCTTCGCTTGGACAGTTGACACCAGTGCGTTCAAATTTGCCAAAAAACTGAGATACGTAAATAATAGACTAGAAGAGTATATTAATATTAAGATTGAATTAATTAATTAATTGATTACTTCATTAGAATGATGAAAATACTAGATTCTAGTTATGTTGTTTTGAATGTCCATGTTGGTGTGAAAAGACTGGCTGTGACACTCACCTATGATCGTATTTCTCTATAAACTTCACCGCAGTTTGATCAACTAATTAAATAAAAAATATATAATCTGTGCCTTATAAATAATTTCTTGTATCATGTCATGCATGAGAACAGCTTTTGGAATTGCTTTGTCAATTGTGCTGATTGTCATATTTGGCTCACTAGCCAGCGTGAATTGACCCTTTAGTCCTGAATGGATCGAATTACTCGAGGTAAGCCTGACATAACATGAAAGTACCACTTCGTGATATCACTTGCATTTGCAAGGGTGTTTTATGGTATCTAAAACTAGTTTATTGTTGACAAATTGAAACAATTATCTGTACTTAAATTAATGAACTGCGAAACCTACTTCAGAACCAATGATAATCATAATACCAAATAATAGCCAGTGGCCATCACCGCTGGAGATACTTGTTTTGCGGAAGTAAAGACAAATACCTGGTCGCACGTCGTGATCACCGATTTCCCCAATGAACTGCAACTGACATCTTTGTAGCGTACGGAATTATCTACGGAACACCCAGTTTGGTGTAAGCGGGATAGAGCCAGTTGTCATGAATACATTGATGTTTCATAACTGGAAGACCAGTTTAGAAAATATACATCGAAAGCAACTTGTGGACATTCGATGGAATTGTGAGGCGGCCAAAAGTGAATTTCGAAGGGCTTAGAAATGAGAGTCGGGTGTTGTTGATAGAACGCGAGAAGCTCGTTATCAAGGAATTTTATGAGATTTGTGCTCGGATTCCAAGGGAGTTCAAAAGTTGGATTCACGCTAATCAAATGAAATTGGAAGCTGATTCTGCAGCTGAGTCATTGGAGCAAAGACAATTCTACGGAGAGATGAGCGGAAACACGAATGATCTAACGTCTGAGTTTACGAAAAAGCAGGAAACCTAAATACTCAACGTCCTTCGTGCCAACGGATTCCAGGTATACAAGGATTGTTAAGATATGTCTAGGTACAGTGAAATGTGAATTAGTTTCGAAACACGCAAAAGCTGCTAAATTATACGAAAAAGACATTGGTTTGATGGGTAAATTATCAAAAACTTTTCGATGTTTAGGTTTTGAACAATTCCGTATAAAACGTACAAATAATATTTTTATCAAGTTCTCCACGTCTAGAGGCGTGTCGGATGTGTTAATAATGCGTGTTTTATCAAGACTAGAACTGATTTTCGTCGACTAAATATAACAGTGAAGAATCTGCGTATCCATATATGGTAAGGAAATTGACTATAACATATGTTATAGCAACCAACTGGTACAATGTGCTTTCTTACAACAGACATTGCAGAGAATACAAGAAATATCGTTATATCTGATTCAATAAAATATTTTCGATCGCACAATCGAACAGTTATTAAAACCTTGAAGGCATATTTGCTTGATATTCTTATACAAATATAACCTTAAAATGACCCCAGAACGTTCTCAAGAACGTAAATAGAGATTGGAAATACACTTTGGATTTGCGAGGTGCTACAACCTGAACGCCATTTCAGGCATATCTAAGTCCTATAACTAATGAGTGGCTTGTGTAACGTAATTTGAACAACCGGTTATTATCGCGGTATGAATAATAATAAGAAGGATGTATCTCTCCAGAATTCGTTTTTCTACTAAAAACAAACTAAATAGGGTCTGGTCAATGAAGACAAGGAGACTTTCATCAACACATTGACAATCGCTTTAAAATATTCAGAGAAGGTATTAAATGAAGATGAGATATGAGGTATACATACCCAGAGCTCCATTGATTTTTTTGTCTCGTTGATATTTCTCTCTAGTTGCCTCGGACATGTATGTAACGCTTTTTAAAAATCAAAGTACATAAACTATCAAATGGAAATAGAAAACCGTTTTCATGATTCTCCAATTTCTACAGAAACTTACCGCCTTAGCCTGTAATTGTCCTTAGCCTGTAGTTTCAATAATCTATGAAACTTTCCAGAATGTAAAACATTCAACGATTCCTAACTACCTAATTACCTAAATTAGAGCACGTATAAAACATGCCAAAAAGCATGCCACGATTAATACCTTTCAAAATATTAAATTACATTTTCAACCAAACATATATTAGGTTTTTATGCATCTTGGCACTTGGCCTAGGTTATCCCTGTCTGCTTGAGCACCATGTCAAACAAAATACAATCGCAGCTAACATGTGACTCTATTCTACACCGACAGTGTCGTTTCTTGGATTTTTTAGGGATACATGGTCAATCAGCAATTACGAATAAAATCGCTAGCTATCACCACTGAAGATAACGCGGAAACATGAGACATACATAATATGAGCTCCATTGATTTCTCTGTATGAACGACGACTATCACCTCGACCAACTGTTGAAATATGAAAAGATCAGAGTATTGGCAAAAAATAATGTCAGAGAATAAAATAATGGGTAGATGAAGTTGAGTGAAGTATCGCTATATGTTGTATGACCAGGGAATTTTGTTAGGTAAATGATACCTAATTATTTGTGGTTATTACATGACAACAAATTCCTCCTTGGAGGAACACTGAGAGAATTAATATGAAGTCCCGACCCAACTATTTGTTATTAAAAAAAAGGTCAGACAAAGTTCAAAGTAATATACTAAGCAAAAAATTGAGCGCTTGCGTCTATTAAAGTAGGAGTAAACGTTGACGGTGACACCATTTGTAACAACTGTAGCGTTGTCATCACCATTGAGATGGAAGTATAATTCTTCATACAGGGCAGACAAACGCTAAAGGGCGCAGGAAAATACTACTTGTAATTTTAGCTAGTTTCATGTTGATGTGATCAATCAATACAATTGAAACAAGTATCTATGCTTAAATTAATGCATCACGTAACGTAATTAAGAAAGAGCGACAATATATACGTTTACTATTGGAATAAGATTAAACAGTACATGATCACGCCACACGGGACGGCCTGCTCGGAAGCACTGTCGGAAAACTTTGCGCGGGTACCGGAGTTTGATGTTGGTGGGATTGCGCAGTTCATTGTCAGTGAATTTTCTGATATCGGGCTTGGGACTCGGAACTATATCGCACAAACATCAAAACCTTAGTGAACGCCCAATCCCTTTCTTGCCAACACATTTCACGTTGTCTTGGCAGAAATGCAACTGTAACTATCAGGCTCGCGACCCGCGTGTGTCTCCACATATTTCTGTACTATCTAGAGACGACTTGTCTGGAGTTTGCGCATAGCAATTAACTGACTAACAATTCATTTAAGAGATTGAATCTTGTGGACTGAGTTAACTATATGTATTAGTGGAATATCTCCCACATCCACATATACTAGTACCATTTGCGATTATAGATAGCATTAAACGAGAGTCCTTAACTATACGTGTCGTAATGCGTCTTCTGGATATGTGATGACTATTTTGTTAGATACGGCGAGATCATTGCGATCTTCGTCGAAAGAGCTTTCCCTAACCAAGACCTGTCCGTCACCTGCGGAGGTGTTTGGGTTCGCATGCATCTGTTCCGCTCCGTTCTTGCAGTTGCCAACGATATGCCCCTGTGTCTGACAGGAGACACCTATTTGTAGTAAGCATAAATTGCAAAAACAGCAAGTAGAAACAACTGGAAAATCGAAACCTGCAAGCCATGACCAGTCAAATGGTCGGGGCTTGTAGAAAGTGTCGTGAATTGTGAACCATATTGTGAAACTGTGAGAAGTTTAATCCAAAAAGATTACACACCGCCTTGGACGCAATTCTGGAAACATGTTCCAGCTGTCGGATTAATTAAATAATTTGTTCAATTGGATAATACCGGCGCTGATTCTAAGATTTTGGAACTAAGAAATGGAACGAATGGCTCTCAGTCCTCCGCGCCCCACCACCATTTCAACCGTCAACCCTCCCTGCAATAAAATGATGTCTCTGGGTATGAAGCAAAGTCCAGGGATTTCGCGAGGGTGAAAAGAGTGAAAACGTACTTAGAATCAGATTGGACTGAAGCCGAAGCGGACTGAGACTAAAAAAATGATGGTAGCCGACACACAATAAAAAACTTCAGCAAAATCAGAGATCAGGGGACATTGCATCCCGAGATCAGCGGACATTGTGGACTAGGACCGGAAAATTGCAAGAGTAGGAATTGCAAGAAATGTCAAGAATAATTCGATGCGATCAAGGGATGAAAACAGGAGCCGCCGATTTCGTAAATAAATTTTAAATAACTTGAAATAATTTTAATAAGATGAAATGCTTAATTGTGGACCACCGCAAGTACAACATTGGTACAGACTAGTCCTAAGGTGCGCATTAACGTTGAATATTCTGGACAGTTAGACTGCACTGTTTTTATTAAGAAATTACTAGTTAATTAATCCGTTTATTTCGGTTCGTGTAGCGATATGTCTTGGCTGAGCTCGGTTGCTTAACTTGTTGCACAAACCGGGTAAACTTCAACCTCATTCTACCAATTAACAAAAAAGAAATTCTTCAATTTAGAATAATTTTTCGAGTGGAATCGGTTTGAAAACAAATTGGATTCGATAAGCTCATTCTCAAAGGTGAAGAACTAATGTTCTTACGTACGTATTATTTATTTTCGTACATGCAGTTGGCATAGTCCTTGCATTCAAAATAAAACATCACCAGTTATATTTAGAAGTCGGTCAGGTCAAGTTTTATGTACGTACGTGCGTCATTGGTGTACTAGGAAATAAGAGCATTGTTGCCCACTCGTATGTTATTGTAGCGAAGAACAAGGACGGTCAATTGCAATATTATCGTGCCCTGAATTTACACAGTGCATTTTGCTTGACTCACTTGATGCATTCTGCAGAATGGCTTCTAATGTCAATTAATGAGAACTTCTGACATTTAAGTGGTACAGGGAGTCCGGGACGCGTATTGCCAAACCCTACTGTATCTCGGCACTTTTAGCCGATTAGCCAAAAAACCACGACACCGATAGCCGCATA
>JAQFYE010004594.1:0-13132 GCA_034694305.1 Protaphorura glebata
TTTTTCGTGCAATCTGCAATCCGCTCCGCTCCCAAATCGCTCTTTGAAAGAGCGCGCTCCCAAAAGTTACATGTGTGGCGGACTATTCTCTGAGTAAAATTGAGAATACCAACGCCGGAAAGATTTTATCATTCTATCTTCTTTTGTAAGAATTGGATTGTCGATGTATGTTTTTCTGTTCCATACCCGAATATCACGTTCAATCTGTTTAAAATATACAATCAATAACGCCTGAATTTTGGTGGTGTGTACTTGTATCGTGATTAGTTCAATATAGTTTCGCTTTGACGTCCACGGTTTTGTAATCGAAAATTGAGACAGGAAACATCTCTTACCATGATCGCTTCTCCCAGTAAAATTAGTTTTGCGTATAGATGGATGAAAGTTCTTGCAGCGTAGAACCAAATCATTTTGCACAAGTGGCTCGATGGGGGTCACCGTATGGAAAAGTATTCCACGTCCAAAAATGGTATCAAAAGTAAGTGTTACTGTCCCTAGCCCAACCTGATATTTTTGGAGGAACGCATTCAATTTTTATTTAGATGCATGTGTCAAGTTAAAGTATTTCCATTAAGTTCCGTGTTCCCGTTACTTGTTTCACTTGAACATCCATTGCAAAAAAAAAGGAATTTCGTTTAAAAGACACATATTATGTCGGACTTCCGCGTATGAGCGACATGTTTTTGTTCCGGTTCCTGGGATTCTTTCCAGGCTCCAGCCTAGACATGTTTAATGAAATTCCACTGGAAGACAGAATGCTGCGGCCTGTGCTGTGGCTCTCCCCCACACATCATAATGGCTTTGCCATGTACAATGTTTAAATGAGCAATGTAGGCTCCATTTTGGGGGATTTCCTAATATTAAAATGAACGGCGCAAGCGCTATGTAAGAATGCGATCGCACCGGTAAAGAGAGAAGAGAGAGAAGAAAAATGGAAACCTTATTTTAATGTGGACCGATGATAAATATGAACAGAAATGCAAAATCAATTTGTTCTTAAGGTATTGTGTCTTAGAATTAACAACCACTTTCTCCAGAAATAGTCTCCAGAGTTCGAGTTCATTGGACCAAGACTAAAAATATTTTGGCAACGATCGAATGTCAACAATGTTTGGAAAAGTGTTTCAAACGAATCCATGACATAAAATGTGTAGGATGGGTGCTCCCTGTCTTCGAAAGGAAAAGGTGTGTGTCTCTTCGAAGAGTGTCCATATGCAAACAAGCAAATATTCGAGAAAAATGGTTTGTCTTCGACATAGTGGCTAAATGGTCTTAAGATGGTCGGTGGTGTAGCCCCAGTAAGAGGAGTTCCAGGCAGAAGTCAAGTCGGCTCCCGTTGTAGGCATTGCAACGAGTTCGAATCCCTTGGTCACGTCCTTGGCAACTGTGAATTTGGGAAGCTCTTAATTACCTCCCGCCACCACCGAATTCGATCGACAATAGCTTCAGCTCTGAAGAAGTGCACTGTGTGAGTGAGTCAGATTCAAATCGCCGTATTGATATAATAGCATTTGATCCAGTCACAAGAGACGGATTTATAATTGACCCTGCCTAAGATAAGAATTGAAACTGGGAAAGATCACGCTCAAGAGATTAACTTGCTGAAAAAGGAAATCTATGATCCTTGCATCCCCTACCTATTGGCAGGGCCGGACTGGTGACCTAGAGGCGCTGGCGGCGCCAACATTAGTCGCATGGGGCGGAGGGCGCTTTACCTCCATGCCCCTATTAATGTTAAATTTCTCGGGTCGCACGCGGCAAACGCCGCATTGCCACAATGGCCAGTCCGGGCCTACCTATTGGAAAGATATCAGCTACGTCATCTTGAAGTGATGACTTCTAGTGGGAGCTATGAGGAACCATAACCTCCTTCTTCGAGGAATTCCGTAAAAAATTTAAATTGCCAAAACAATTGGCTGTTGATGTCGCAATAATCGCACTAAGGGGTTCATCCCAAATACTACAAAATCATCTATACTAGGATATATGTCGTCCCGTTACGGTTGCGCCACAATAGAGCGAGCGAAGCGAAGAAGCATTATACATAAGACAAAATGCTTTCTGAAGAACTGAATTGATTTGCCTATCTTGATTGTCAACTGGTAGAAATGGAACATTTGTATTCTTTACAGTCTCATCATCATCATCATCATCATCATCGAAAGTCACTGTACATTGTCGCTTATAGTCTCAATGCTGGGAAGAGTGAGGTTTAAGGCACCATCTTCTGGTAGCGACGACAAAGCGTCTTCGTCAATCTCTACATCTCTGTAGTACCGATTGTTGGTTTCTAGCCATATCAGATCATTACGAACTCTTCTTCCCCATATACACGAAAATCTGTGACTCGTCTCCTTGTTTCTTCACAACAATTATCGAATTTATGACAGCGCTGACGTTTGGTAATTTGTTTGAAAGCAAATTGATTACGTGACCAGTGTAATGCAGCTGCTGTCCTTTGGTTCTATAAATTGAAATTATTGGATGAACTTTTGTAATTAGCAGTTCTTCTAATGAAGACAAAATTTTTAAATCCTCAGGAACTTCGCCGGGGTCCATATTATTAATAGCCGTTACATATTTGATTCTGGGTTCCGTTCATACGCGGCACATTTGTCACTCCTTATAAATGTTAACACCCGTTTTCTGCACACTGTGCACTAAGAGAAATCAAGAGATTTCATTTTGTCCTCGAACGTTTTTTTCTAATTTTACATCTGTGATGCATTGACCTTGGTCATCGAAGTCTTCAGACCTAGCCAGGTTTTCTTTCATTGCTCTTCGTTCTCGATATTGTTTCATACGTCCTCCCTTTTGCTCCAATGTCTCATTTTTTTTTGCTGCTAGTCGCTCTTTATCCTTCCGTCTCTTCAATTCTTTCGACTTGTCTATATTGTCTCCACCTTCTTCGAATATAATAGCAATTTTCCTCATCGCTCTTCTTTCTCGATCATTTTTCATGCGTTCTTCCTTTTGCTCCAGGTTTTGCCGTTCCTTTTCTCTGCTATCCGCATTTTCTGTTTATCGTACAGATACTGGTACAGAGCGGACAATGCGACAGCACAAACTTCACGACATACCGTCGAATCGACAACGACAGTGCAACAGCGCGACATCGCGAAATCCCATCGAGTGGATTCTATATGACGACCTCCGTGTTGTTCAGAATGCGGTCCCTCTGCACTATAACGAGAAACAAAAACAAACAAACCTAAGTGGACATGTTGAACAATTTGTCGCTACGCTCCGTTCGCTTCGCTCACTTCACTTCGCTCGCTTAATAATTCTACATCTTGACACCAAAACCCAAAAATTATTTAACCCTCAACTATTTTGTAAAATATTTTTTGTAACGTATACTGAGTCCCAGGGCTAACGCTGATGTAACGTCAGTGATTATCGTTTTGAATAAATGATGATTTTTTCTTTGGTATGAAATTGGCCGAAATTCGATTTTGGTATATCTCTGTTATTCGGTTTCAATTTTTCCATACGATTTCTCATTTCTCATGAATTAATTTTTGTAAGGAATGTACGAGAGATGGGAATAGTAGTCGAGTACTCCTACTGTTCCCATATTTCTGAAATGTACTTTCTTTGCGCCCGTGTATTGTAATGAAGCCTGATTATGATTTTCCGAGTGGTTTATTATAGCGATTTATTTGTCGAGTCGGTAGGGATTAAAGGATGCCTGTCTTTCACTTGTCAGGTTCCAATCATTCACTTACTCTGCATAGCAAATGAGGTATGACTGTATGACCTGTCAGAGTTCAATGAACCTTTTACTTCCAGTTTTAATTGCATAAGAAAGCAGATGGTCATTGCGAGACATCGCCAAAGGCTAGGAATTATTTAATAGAATAGCTGTTTTATTGTGCTTTTTTTCAAATGCCGTAACCCACAAACACAGTCGAAGAAATTTCAATAATTATACATAGCATACACATACACATATATTTGGTCGATTAAATTATCAACGATTTTACAAGGACACTTGCACTGAAACTATTCCTGCCACAAATTGACATGTTGTGGTTATCAGAAACCAAAGCTTCAAGAAATTCATCTACGAGAGAACTAATACTGTTCAACTTGATGCATTAATTCATACCAAATTAGGAATTGATTATTGTTATGCCTCCGATATTTGCCTGTCTCTTTTTATCTTAAATTACATAATAATTGCGTTAAACTGAATTTGGTATGTGTAAAATTGTGTGATATATATTCTTCGAATACCTGAATCGGGAAATCTCTAAATGGCTGAATAAATCCGATACGATAACAGCACTATCACACGCAACAAATGATTTAAAAATAAATGTGAAACAGCTAGTCAAGAAGCCAAATAAACCCCACAACTCGAAAGAGTTTCAGTTTAGTTATCACTTTTTTTTTAATGTTTCATTAGATATTGTAGTTTGATGATAACCTACATGTTTTATGCTTCTTAGGAATAAAAACAATGAGGACATGCACTCATTATCTTTTGAACTTGTCAAACACTAAAGTGTACATATAATATAATAAATTGTTCCACTTTACAGAAATCACTGCTCATTTCTCGGTATACTTAATATAGTAACAAAACAACTCTACTCTTCGTGTATGGGATGTTCTAAATATTACGTCATCAACTTCGAAACAGTCACCAGAAAGGAAGAATCTAATGAACCCTATATACAGTTTAGGTAGTACGTATCCCCTTACAGTCAGCAATAGAAGTAATACATTAAATTTTAATTTCTAAGCTTTTCAAGGGACACAGTTATATATATTCTTGTATATTTTGGAAACATTCATGCGTTTACGTACTACGTTGTTGTGCCTGTTGCACAACTGCAGTTGTGCCAAAGCGAAACATACCGTTCTTTAATCTGCTGCTTTTAAATCTACTTTCACTTTTCGTCATTTCATTTTCCAAACCATAATTCATTAAATAGTACTTAATTTAAAAAAAGTAAAGTAAACGCATAGACGTAGAAGAAGCGTAGAAGATATAGATGCTCAAGACTCGTTGTCAACAAACATTCTGAAGTACACCGTCTTGGCTTCTCACTCCTCAAGTATAGTATAAAGTTCCAATATTTCTCAACGTTAAGCAGTATAAAGAACAAAGTGATAGACAGATTTAAAGCAAACAGAACGTCCCAGAACTAGAATTCGCATGTTAGTCAAATACGGTACAAAAAAAATAGGTGCCACGAGTACCTGCAGTGTGAGTCTAGAACTCTCGTTAAAATGGGTCCATCAAAAAATCCAACAAACTAACAATTTAAATCGATCCATTATTTATGTATACGAGTTGCTTACAAGTATTGCGGCAAAAAAATCTTGATGAAATTAACACAAAAATAACATATTATAACAAGAAGACAAACAACACAATGACGTTTAATCTACACTCTTCTAAAGTAATCTGGATCCATGCAATTCTAGCAATTAACAGTCTTTGAGATTTTGGGGGGTCATTATTTCTAAGTAAAAATTAGTAACGTATTATAGTTATAGCAATTAAACTCCAATTTTAATGAATGCTGCTCCGAGAACAACTTTTAATTTATACATACATACATATTTGTTCTTCATGAAATAATAAGAAAGGTTTTCGCACACTCATGTACAATGCAGACTGACTCTCAACGAAACAAAATGCTAGACCTAATTAATATTACAATGAAATACTATTAATTATTAAGTAATTAATCGTCTTTATGAACACGAGATGAGTGAGATAATAAGACAAGAGAAAGTACAGGGAACTAAATTTTGAACAGTCCAAAGCAACAAACAAATACATTGGAGAGCAGAACAAAATTAGGAAAAATGTCTGAGAGCATTTACCCGATTCAAAACATTGCACAATTTTAACCCAGCCCGTTGTTAAATTTTTTGAACTAGCAGGAAATCGTGCGATTTAGTATAACACGAAATTCTCTAATTCACAATATTTTAAATACACCTTTACTAAATTACATCGAACTACTTAGTCTAAAACAACTTAAACACAATTGACATTTTATAAATACATGCTTATACATTAACTATTAAATTTTATTGATTGAAAGTACGAATTCGTTCAAAAAGGTACACATTTTCTGCCGTTTTGTTCTAAAATTTTTGGTATCAAACTGACTGTTCATGTTTTCCTTACTCACTCCTGATTGATTACCTATTGGCAAACTTAATTAACTCAAATATTCTACAATTATCTAACCACAATTTTCTGTTCCCGTCCCATATTATTTTAGTTAGGCAGTGGAACATTAAATTAAACACAAATTGTAAATTTTTGTACAAGTAAATGTAAAAGTTCCTGTTCGCTAAGAGTTCAAATCACAGATGCACAACCGATTGTATGGAATACGTTCCATAAATCCACTACGAAACTTGGGTCTCAAGTTGATTTTAGATTAACCATTATTTTTATATTAATAAGCTATAAGCACAAGTAAACGCACATGACAGATGCATGATTCACCTTTCACCTGACAAAAAATCAGGGACATAACACTTCCATGAACATGAATAGGTCCAATTCCAACTCTATCGTTCCTGATAGATTTGAAGAGAGAAATACTGGACACGAAATTCAATGTTTATGTTCACAGTTCATGCGAAAGAATTATCAAATTCCGATTACGTGATGGTTTCATAAAACAGATTTACAGATACTAGTGAGATTTCGGAAACTTGTTTTGTATAAAAAAATGCAATCTCCGAAACCCGCATACGTTCACCGAAACTTTCTTCGAACCGACTCCCTACAAAATATTTAATTCCCGACTTGCGAACAGTTTACCGTGTTTAATAAAAATTACTTTGCGAACCGAACATCAATGTGAAACCAAAATATTTCATTTTATCGTTCTAACGTATTAAGAGTAGCTACCAGCGCAAAATTCCCACACCCACATAGCTTTAATTTTCACAACTTGACAATAATGAAGTTCCATTATAAAACACATGCACATAAATATTAATGTTGTAAAACCCTGACTTAAGTCAACACAGCATTAGTAAAAACGTAACTTACTCTGACATGATTAGCGATTTAAGACCAACGATTCTAACATTAACCCATTTAATCAACAAAATAAAAATAAAATCCCTTTCAAGACGTAGTCAAAGAAAGTTCTGCCTGGGAAAGAGTTGGAACCTTGGAACTGTGCAGAACGAGCAGGTCTCTAATAGCAGCACTATCACTCTACAAAAACAGACTCAAAAAATTGTTCAGCCAGTAGTCCCGCATATGAAAGTATCTTAGTATATTGGAGTAGAGTACAAGCACAAAGGTACTTCGTTCATTTTTTGGCGGGAAAATGAACTACTTTTGTAAAATCTTCTCAACAGCGCTGGCGAAGCGTTGGCTTTGTCAGGAACACCAATTCACAATTAATTATCATTTGATGACCCCAACATGTCCAGTAGGTACTTGTCAATTGGAGTTTGAACGACTCTCGAAAAGAATAGATAGTCATTACACTTGAGTGCTATAGAACGCAGAGCTGGAAGTCTTAGAAGAAGTTTTGCAAATCGACCAGCTTCTGTCGGGTATGTATTCCGTGTATAGTCCTCCAGCGTTGCGTAAACTTTATCCCGAAGTGTTTCTATTAAGGGCATTGCTGTCTGAGCGAGATGTGGGGCATCTGTTAAAAACGCATTGTTATTTTAGTGGATACTAGAGTTGGAAATGATGGGATTAATTACCGGGATTAAAGAGAATGATGGCCTTCAAGCATCCGAGCTCTGCCTTGTCAATTTTCATTTCTCTCATTTTGGCCACAATTTCGGGAATCACACGGTCAAATATTAGATGCAAACCAACACCCGCCTGAAATTCATTTTTAACACAAGTTTTGGTCAAGTTAATGCTGATGTCAAAACCCAAAGAAGACTGTCTAAAAGTTTCAAGCTCTAATTCACTTACCAAGCCAGGAGAATTTCGGTGGACGGTTAACCCATTAGCTAGGACGAGACCATCCTTGATGTCCACTGACCGATGTGAAAATCCTGCTATTAGTAATTCATTCCAACCTGTCAAATCGTAATCGAACAATCAATTAATGGGTGAAACTAAACCGTCAACTCCTAGAATTGAGAATAAAATATATGGAATATTTTACCACTTTTGAGAATAAGAATTCGTTCAGCGAGACTGAGTTCATTAAAGTGCGGAACATGTTTGGCCCATTCAACGAGTTGAAAGAGCTGTTTGTCGGCCGCTTGGTAAATCTCACTGCAAAATAATTATAATGTTACAATTATTATAATTCGGTTTAGATATTGGATACCCGACTTAATTTTGGTTTATATGTAAGTTTTACTCGGTTTAGATATTTAACCCGACTTAATTTTGGTTTATAATACGTTATAATAATAACCTCTTATAATTCAATAAAATTACCTCATTCCAATTGACTCCATGTCAATCACCGGTCTTTCTCTCAACTCAACTCTTCGTTCTGCCTCAATTATCCTATCCAATGGCATTTCTGATTGGATCGAAGAAGTGGACTCAACTTCGCTTTCTCCTCTTTCTCTTGTCCTTTGTCTCTCTTCCTAAACAAAACAAAACGAAGACACATTACTCAGAAACCTTTTTAACAGAGCGACTTATAAATTTTTCATCCAGAATATGTAAACAAAAACATGTAAAGTAACACAAAATGGGTAGACAAGTCTTCACCTGTGCAGAGGATCGTCTTCTAGAACCTCGGCTCTCATGAAGATACTATATCATTTTAACAATAATAGTCACAAATCAGAACAAACATGCATAAAGTCCATCAGAAATTGTAATTGATTGCGTCGTGAAGGTCAGCCCAAATATTATTAGGGTAGAGTTCTAAATTCTTTTAAAATTCATGCTCGCTGTAAACGATATTACTCTTAAGGGATCGTTCAAG
This sequence comes from Protaphorura glebata, assembly GCA_034694305.1. NCBI lineage: Eukaryota > Metazoa > Arthropoda > Collembola > Poduromorpha > Onychiuridae > Protaphorura > Protaphorura glebata. The sequence goes on from JAQFYE010004594.1 coordinate 8,910, forward strand.
TCAAAGTTCAATTCGGGGTAACGAAAACAGTCAAAATCATGAAGTTTACTTAATATCAATGAGTTGACTGATTTCGTTTATTCTCATTGTTTAAAGCTTTCTAAACGTAGTGTTCAAAAATTGATTTCCTCAAGACCGTCAACGAGCTTTAGAACGTGTATACATCTCTATTTGGCCGTCGGACATGTAACTCTCAGTGCAGGCAGTGAAACGTTAATTTGGTTAGGTAATAAATCTTAAACACGTCGGTAGAAATATCTCGGACCAAATGTAGATATTTAGAAGTAATTCGGACAAAAAAGACAGGACAGAAGAAGTTCTTGAGTTAAATTATTTGTTCGTAGTGGTCGTAATGGGTAATACGTTCGCCCTCGCCATTTACATAACATCGAGTTTCTCAACACGTTTTTGACCCCGAAAACTGCCCGTCTGTCCTTTGGGGTTCGTGATATCACAAGAAATTGTGACCCGGATGGACTCGTTCAGAGCTATGATTTCTGAGTAGATCTTATGGTCCGCGATATTTCCCCCAGCTATTAAATAACTAAACGACAAATTACGACAAATATGGTATTTCATATTAGAGTTGAATTGTCTTACTTGAACAGCTTCACGCTTCATTCCCATTGAGAGACATTTTTGGTATCGGCAGTACTGACAACGGTTCCGATCTGTAAATAAGATTAATATAATTGAGTCATAGTGCAAACAAAGGAACGGGTGGCGAGGGAATATACACAACAAACTACCGCCAAGACAGCCATTTACATTTTGGTTTTGAGCATGACATTGAATGGAAAGCAGGCCGGGTGCAGAGTTGGGTTAATCCCGATTATTGATTAAGAATTATTAATCCGAATTAAGATTAATTAATCCTTAATCGCAGATCCCACCATCCAAAATTGTACTAATTAATCCCAATCCTTAATCCCGAAGTTTCACTTTCTTAAAATTAATCCGTAATCCAAGTCATATTTCAATATTTAATCCTTAATCGGATTAATTAGCATTAATCATGATTAATCTCTCCAATCGTGATTAATATTTCAATCGTGATTAATCCACAATGCGCATTTGCATTGTGGAATATCAATTTTTCTTTCTAATGTTTTACCGTTAAATAATTCTTGTTAAGTTGGAAATTAATAAAACTACGTCTTTTTATTTGCCATTTGAGAATAAATTGTTTGATACGATTACTCTTATAATGGGTGGTACTTCAATACATAAATTAAATCAGTATTTTCAATAGTTAATCCTTAATCACGTTATTAATCCGGATTAATTAATTTTAATCCTTAATCCGAGAGACTTTTTAATGTTGATTAATCCCGGATTAATTCAATCCCAGAAAATTAATGCCATGAAAATATTAATCCTTAATCTTAATCCACAAGCATTAATCCTTAATCCTTAATCCATCACTGAAATCAATTAATCACCCAACTCTGGCCGGGTGACAATATTTGATAGTTTCAAGAAAGTCGGAGATAAGACACCCGGAAAAAAAATGGCCGAAGAAATGTTAAAACGTAGTGCAGGGTCATATGATTATTTAAAGTTAGGGAGGGGAGGGAAGGACTGAACAAGTACGGGGCAAGTTAAACTTTGTTAATATTTCATTGAATAAATACTAAATGCATTACTTCTAATAAGATATTGCCGACTTATGATTAATTGTTAGCAATGTTAAGCCACGTTACATACTTACGTCGTTTGTCAATCACGCAACTCCTGTCTTCACGACAAGTATACGAAAGGTCCTTTCTCACGGTTCTCTTGAAGAAACCTTTACACCCTTCACAACTATAAACACCGTAGTGTTTTCCAGATGCACGGTCTCCACAAATACTACACAGGTGTTTAGACCTGTAAATTGAATAAAATTTGTCAAATTATGTCTGCCGCTTAGGAGAGGAAGAGAAACGACAAGTACTTGTCACTTGTCACATAAATCTAAATGAGATTTTGAAATTGTCATAAATCAAACCAAATCGTCAAACATTCAATTCCCTTTCTTTGTTTTCGTCTGGCGTCGCGAGCGCGACGCCAGGTCTTAGTTTGAAATTCGGAGTTTGAGGTGAGAAGGCAGGTTTGCTTAGTCTTTATGTTTTCAAAGTGAGTTAGCGCAATAAAAGTTTGAATGTGCTCAGTGTTGCTGACCGAATCTTCCGACCTTTTCTAGTTCTTACTGCTGGCCAAAGGCAGCAGCTGAGCAGGGACAAAATTAAGGGCCTTCCAGTTTTTGAAAATCCTAACTCACAGTATAGCGAGGATAGCGAGTTCCTTTCAAATATATTTTTGGAATGCATAGAGTTGGATTTGAAGAAATTAGCCAAAATTTCTAACTCTACTAATGACTTTAATGACGAAATGTTGTAAAGTTAGCGCTTCTCGCTGATTGGTTTGGAACCGACCTGAACTCAAACCCGTGAGAGTCAACCACATTGAGGGTTAATCCTAATCGGGACTTGTAGCTAGCTATACTAACAAATGCTATCATCGCTTTTATAAGTTTATACTTACCCACTCAAGGGGTGATTCGGTGGGAATTGTCCATTGGTAGGGGAAACACCATTACTACTGCTACCATTGGACAGGCCATTTGTTCCATTTCCATTAGAGTTTAGGAATCCGGAGCCAAGAGAGAAGGATGACTGAGGTAAACTATGAACATAAACATGTTTCAGAATTAAAAGAACAATCGAATTCAACTAAAATTATAGTTAAAATGGAGTATAATGATGGCTACACAATAGTTTATAGGCATGTAGAAGGAAAGCTTTTTACAAAGCCCTACGTTGCTACAAATGTCGACAGAGAAGTGAATGACTGTTCTTATTTGTAAAGAGAGTGATTACAAACCATCCAACTAACACTCCTAAAGAAGAAATTCAATCCTAAATGTTCGTGGTAATCCGGATTGAACTGATTAATGATGGTCAAACAAGTGAGTCACAGAAATCTGAACTGTAAACAAATCTGGAACGTCCTCTCAAACGGAGGAGGGGAGGGGGGGTTCTAAAATAACTAATTTCCACAAAACTCGATGTAGAACTGTAGAACCGAAATATTTATAATTTAAAGCCAAGGCTGATGGATGTGATTAGTTTGAAAAGTAGAAATGTGTTTCCTAAAGTCCCTGGCGATGCAAATGCATGTACATGCATGGTCACGCATAACCTTTGCCCCCCCGCCCGGCCAGCAGAATCAGGGGGAGTGGGACGCAAAGGGAGATATTTGCATTTTGTAGAGATGTGAATAATCTTGGGAGTTAATCCGTTTCAAGATCCGACGTGCGTAGCGGCGCTGACGAGCGTCTAAGTAAAAAACGGCATGAAAAAAACGATTTTTCAACGGCTTTTTGGCAAAAACGGGCAAACAACAATTCATTTAGAAAAATCCGTCGATGCCATCTTTTTTGCAATATTTTTATTCACTTTTTAAGTTTGACTGATTTGGAGGAAGTCGATTTTTCTCTGACAAGGAATTTGGAGGGGAAAATCTGATTTTTCTATCAACAAAATGTTCCGAAAAATCGACATCCTTTATTTAATTTAAAATTTTGTAAATTAATTTAGTAAAAAAATTGCAGAAACGCTATCATCGGGAAGTTTTTCAAAATAATTTATTTTGGGCCCTTTTTTGCCAAAATGCCATTGATAAATCCATTACGTCTAAATGATTATGTGTTCTTTTAATATTGAAATATTTGGGATTAGATGTGAATTATTATACTACTATTATGATGTTTTCTGCGATTTTAGTGTAAGAAGTTTATTTGTTATGAATCTTGTTATCAAACATGGTCCTCTTTTTTACAAAAGTTTATTCTGAAAAGATTAACCAAATCAAAAAAGCCTTTATCTGAAATCTGTCCAGACTAGAATCACAAAGTAGATTTTAAGAGAGACAGGCAAACTTTTTCTCATGGTGGCCATAATAGACGCCGTTTAAACCGTATATCCTTGCTTTTGCTTTCTCTTGTTAGTGAAATTCGCTAATCCGACAAACAAAATACTTTGAAATAAAATACTGCGGCAGACCAGGATAAATGAATATAGAGAAGTGTCATAGATGAAGGACATAAAATTAGATTTCCAGTGTAGGCTCAGAAATGAACGGAACTAGGAAATCCTGGTTCGTACTTACGAGATGGCGCAGTCTTGTTATTCGCGTTGAAGTGGGAGGGCCACATGTCATGTCACCTGACATGGGTCAGT
>JAQFYE010004595.1:0-13131 GCA_034694305.1 Protaphorura glebata
ACAGCATTATGAAAAGCCTATAATGCAATTCAAGGTCATACGTACTACGCAGTTGCGTAATTGCAAAACATATGGGACACCCCTCGTATTATCATTATGGCTGACCATAATGTATTCTCTTGAAAATTGGGTGGATTGGAGGGTACAGGTATTTTGAATAGTAAAAATCAAGTACCTAGAACTAAATGTCGTCATAATGTAAAATACCTGTCATAAACCCTTTAGTCCTCCTTGTCAGCGTGCAAGACTTGTTTGGTCACTAGTTATTATCATGTTTACAAGTCAAAGCGCTCTCGTTATAATTCATAAAGGAAAGCCGCCCTTTCGTCTAATTTAATGTGTGGAAAAGGAAAGGTGTTACCCATGTTAGTAAATACTTGAATCTGGTAAAGTCCAAGGAAAAACTGTAGACTCGTCCTATTATTATTTTCATACTAAAAAGTCAGTCGTATCGTAGCATACGTATGTTGTCTCTTCAATCTGAATGGTTTGCGTCACTCCTTTAAAAATGGTTTTCCTCCTAGTCCTCGAGTATTCTCCGACTACTACTAGGGGTGTCCTTCCCTGGTTCAAATAGAAGGCTGTGCTGCATTCTACCAAAAATACGCACACATTTACCTCCCACCGAGTACCGATCAATCGGAGTATATTTTAAAGTGCGTGCAACGAAATTCCAGAAACTAAACGCTAAATTTAGTTTAATACAGGCATGGAAAATCTTCCGTATCCTAGTTATCCACGCGATAGGAGTAGGAAAAAGGGAATATAATAAAAAATTTAAATAAGCGGAGCAAAGTTAGAAAATGAGAGGCGGAAAAGAGGAATGCACGCTTTATTATTCGCAAGTACAATTAAAAAGACTAAAAAGAGATGAAATAAACATAATTGTATATCGGACGAGTAGGAGATAGAGAGTAGCTGGTATTCTCTACAACTAATAAGTATGGAATACGTTTTTTCTGGACACCTAACCATTGAGGGTATTGGAGTATATGGGAGGAGTAGTCGAATTGGTGTAGCTGATTCTTTTTGGAAGTTTTTTCATCCCCGGTTTAAAATAGTAAAATTCGTCAAATCAAACAAGCGCGCGGATACAATAACTGCCAAATCGTTGTATAATTCGTTTAAATAAATTCTACCAATAATTCAACTTTGAAGTTTCTTGGAACTTCACGTCACAAATGTGACGTAAATTCTTTCCAGGAACTTTTCAAATAAAATATTTCTGGCCCAACTAATGTGTGCTATAATTTTTTTAAAAGAATAAATTAATTTTTAAGGTAACTTGGAATGTTTCACAAAATAAAACTAATTAATGGAATAAAAATACCAACGAAACCACTAAACATTTCTTTTGACATTTTTTCCTTAATCACTCGCGTACCATTACCCTGTTCGACAAGTCAAAGAATACCAATATACCAGATCGAACAAAAGAAATCTCTTACTGATCTTTTGTCGTTTTCAACCCTTCCCCTAGTTAAGACTAAAAATAACCCAACAAGAAATAAAATATCTTTACCACTTAACCCACCTCCCACCTGTGCTAAGTATCCATCCAATCCACTACATTTCTTATGAAAATGACTGTACCATTAATTCCAATGCATCCATCGAACCTAACCCCTTCCTAAACTTCCTTTGCTTGACATCCCATCACTTAAAGTGCAAGTGGACAAACAAATACGCACGAACGTGCATATTAGCGTCTTCGTCTTCCTATCCCAGCACGTATAACCTCTTTTTTATATTTTTTATTTACATCTTCAGGCAAAGGGTACGGTGGTTTGGTCTACGTACAGGGTGGGGCAAAAATTAACTACTGTACTGACGATGAGTTTGACTATTTCTCTAAATTCAAGATTTGATCCCTAGAAAAAATAGAAATCTAGCCCATCCTACACAAAAGTTACGCAGTGATGACTGCCAATGACAATTGATGGACACATAAACTTAATTGATTAAAAATGTAATTCAATATTATACTTCACAACTACCCTGTAAAACATTGTGGATGTACATACAGAAAGAGGACTAACAAAGAATGAATAATGCATGGATATTATGGGAACACTCACAAAAATCCTATCCTTCCATCATCATCATCATCTCAAACCATATTTCCAGGCTTAGAAGACAACGAAGAAAGACGAAGATCAGAACAGCCTTGAAGATTGAATGACCGTCCTTCTCATCTCTTCAACCCACAATACAAACATAACACTACAACTTTACTACCATCTATTTTTTATTCCACCTTCTATCAACTCTTTCTTTACATCGCGACCCTTCCTTGTCCAAACTTTCAAAATATTAAAACGTGTACACAAACCTATACACCTTCTCCGTCCCAGATAGCCAACCGTAGTTTTTTATACTCAAATTACTTTCGACCCTCATATTGTGGACACTTTAGTAAAATGTCGATTAGACTACGACTATCCAAAAAAGAATAACATCATTCACAACGTATTACGACATATTCACAACGACATTGTCAAATATCATACTTATTTTGTGTAAGAAAATAGGTCCACCTATCCACTTGGCCTAGGGAATGTCACCTTCGTGTCCAGAATAACCAAGCTTCTCCAAATCATAATTATCTGAGAGAACAAACTCACACAGCTTCTCAGAAATTTTCTCCCGACTACAAGTTCCTTGCATTAATTTTCCCGAATTCACTCTGTCCCAAATAGCATATCCCCGAATACCGTTTTTTCCGAAGAAGAATTTTACTTCCCAAAAATTTTATTGCCGAATTGTGATTTCATGAATGTCGCAATGACAATGTCTCTGTGATCGACAATTTCTTCGAAAATGTGCAAGATTACAAAATGAAACTCCTGGATTTGATATTTAATTCATATCTCCTCTGTGTCCATTATTATTTGAAATGCTGACGTTGCATTCGAATTGAATTTAACAAAACATTGAAATACATCTTGTCCAGCAATCGTTCATACTAATTTTTTTTATATCATATTGAACTAAATTTGGCACAAAATCAAATTGTGTCTTACTTTTCCAGTATTTCAAACTTCTAATTAACAAAAATATTATCATTTACCTCCAGGACAAGCACTCAAAATTTCCCACATTCCAGATCTGTGAACTCGAATGATTTCAAAAATTAAGGGTTTAATAAATTAGTGTTTCGCACCGAACGAATTGATTCATTAACCTATTCTTTGCGTGGGTGGATTATACAAGATTATAGGCCATAAACAAATCTGTATACTGTAAATAAATACAAGAACACACACACAAGCACATGGATATGGATATTGCTTGACGGGCGCCAGTTTTACTATGACTCAAGTCAAAGTCATCTCTGAGCATTCCGCAGCATCCTGGTCCACATCCACGTTTCTACGTTACAAAAAGACAACACAACATCCAACCTTGTCTTGCCTTGAGAATTGAGATTCAAAAGTATATGTGTAAAAAAGGCGAACCTCTAAGTAAGACTAGACAGTCCATTCATTCCCAACCAGTCAGAGTCAGAGTAACTCAATTTCAAAACCACCTGTTTCAAAATTGACAGATTTGACAGAGCGGAAATTGACTTTTCACTCAAAACTCTTCTACAAAACCTTGAGAAACACATTATTTCTCGAGGGAGTCAATTCATGGAGAAAAAACATGGTGGATATGTCCATTTCAACTCAAGAAATCAACCATATGGTAGCATGGCAGCCTGATATTTCTATCACTTCAGGTACCCTATTCCATGCAGTCAACCCTTTATCAGACGCAGACTTCACCAAATTGAGATTGCACTGCCCTGCAGTGCATTTACTTTCTGGAATATTGGGTTGAATCGATTCCTCTCTTATTTTTTTGTCAGGTACAAGTACAAGCCCTGGGCCAAAGTTCAAAACATTTTTCACATGATGGGTGTCAAAAAAGTTAAAATGAGGTTTATCAATGCAAAAATGTTGACTAAAAAAGTGACGACTCGTCTGCCCTAAAACTGAAACTGAATGGTTCTTCATAAATATAGAGAACTAAAACTGAGATATTTCCGTACGTGTGAATCAATGAACCTTGTAATTTAAATTCTTCATTTAATCTGTGATGGATATGTCAAAAACGTTAAATACATTCCAAGAATGAACTCTGACGGAGTTAGATTAATACGTTTTTTTTGTAAATATTATCAACTTATCAATTGGATTACGACCGACAATCTGCAACAACAATAATACGAAAGTGCGAATTCAATCTCAAAATAAAAAGCGCATAAATAAAACTTAGTGCCAGACACAGAAGCACGGTAAACATTTAGATTATCTTCGCATTTACGCGGAACACCGTACATCGAATTTTGGTGATGATGATCCGCGAAGCAATGACGTGTTTAGTATTACCTGGACTCATATGGCTCAACGTCGGACTCGGTTCGGTTTCGACGGTATAGGCTAAAGGCCAACTTTTATGAAAATGATGTATTAGTGCCAAATGTATAGAATCTATTTAGTGTTATCAATGGCAATGACATTCGCGCTCGTAACATTGACATTACACTCCTTCTATTTGAGCAACAACGAACCGTAAGTAACGTAATATGATCTGAACTCCGAAATCCACTTGTCTTAGGTGGATGTTTCGGAGCAGACGAATTCGGAAATACCAGGCTTGGCTCATTCCCAATTCAGCTCAATACCTTTCCAGACCTAACACTTTAAGCTGACCTTTCTCCAACCTGGATTGACACCTTTCTGCGATATTCAAATCCAACTAGTGCAACGTTTTAACTGATTCTGACCAATTTCGTTTAGTCTTCCACTAATCTATCAAAATGAGTGAGGGTTAGTAAAAACCGAAAAATTTACGTTTGACATTCTTGCAGACATCACTACTCTCTACTGCCCGGATCACTGTGCAAGAATTGTGCATTTCACCTTCGACTGTGCATTGTTAAATGCTTGTAAATCAATTCGCAAAATCCAGGGAGTTTACGCAATTTGAATCTAAGAACAATTCCAACATGTGGCCCAAAGTGCAATTCCTAATTTAGTTTGAAAGATTCTGCTAAACGCCGCATATTGATTAAAACTATACTAATTAGTTTTACTAGAATAACATCAGATTGAAACAAAATCGCTGAAGCTCTTACAAAAACTCTAAAACAGTCACCCAACCTTACGTGCAAGGTATCGAATCCCCAACTTAGCGAGGCAGCAATTGCAACTGCACCACCATTACCATCTCATCGTAATAATGTCGAACGAATCTTTCTACATGTATTCACGGGTTTTCGTATAGGTATACTCAACTCTAATTTTTGGTTTTGGGTTCAAAAATTAAAAATTCGACCTGCCTAGGAGACGAATTTCGAAAAATAAGATTCTAAATTGCTGGAGATTTTATACACTTTTCCACAACCTCAAACCTTAAGTTTGAGAGTACCAACTCGTCCGTCGGACGGGCTTTCTTGTTAGTTCAACAGTAAAATAAGACTTAGCTTATTCGAGGAACCATCCTTCCAGTTCAAATCCCAGACTTTGTACCAGACAATGTTTTCCTTCACGTCTCCAGTCAGTCGATTGATTCGAATTTAAATTCAAAACGGTGTGTGTAAAAAATATAAATACAGACTCCACAGCCCAGCGAGACACCAAAAATGAAGTCATTAGCGCTTGAGTAAACCAAACCATGCAATGGAGGCTCACGGGCATGCATGCCTTGGCATCTTTTTAAAATTCGGAACCCATAAAACCTATTCGAATTGGTAAATAAGTGATAGAAGGAGGCATAAATATGTATGAAGGAATTTATCAGAAGTCAGCACCAACAAGTGCAGAGTGCACATGCATTTGCATTGGATTTGGCTCCAAGGTGATAGATCATTAGTTTCACGGAATTTTAATCCGATCCTCACGTAAACACCGCGCACCGGTCCTTTCAAAAGAATTCTAGAAATCGAATACCTGCCTACGTAATGAAATAATCTCACGTACATTTCATGCAGCCAACGTTGTATTTATTAAAATAGCAAATCCCAATCAAGCCTTGAGTCGGATATCAGATTATCAAGAATTGAAGCATCTGTGCATATTTCGTGTAAGATGCGAAATTCAAATTCAAATCGAAGATTAGACTATAAAAATTGTAGTCAATAAAATATCTAGTATTTGGTCAATCTTTAAGACAATTTCGTCACAGAAGCTCGAGACTAGAAATTGTGTGATTGGACTTCATATCGATTCTATAAATCGATCACGACTTTGTATATAGTAGCATTACAAAGAATGTAAGTTGTGAAAACTTAAATTAAAATTTTAGCCGCCCCCGCACCGGAAGTAGTAAGATCTTAACTAAAAAATCCATGTACTCACTCTGCAACAAATTCCTGAGACTGATGGATCGAAAAAACTTGGGAACTGTTGTCTTTGTATCCTTAGGATTTCCAATTTCATCCGGGTAGAGACCAAAACCTCCTTGTCCATGGTTCTTCCCACTCCTAAAAATACGACCTTGATTGTCTCGGTCAATCATACACTTCACACCCGTTTCCTCCTCATCCTTAAATCTTTGTAAATTACCGTCCGACAAACTCTTTTGTCCACACTTGTTCAGATTCTGCCACTGCTGCCACCCGGGAGTTATTGAATAGTCATAACGATTCCGAGTTCTACTACGACTTTGACTCCCACTATTATTATTAAATCCACCAAAACCATAGCCCGGCACAGACAAACATTCATCATCATTATTATAACAACCCTTGTGTTTCAAATTCAAGTTCTCATCCTCTTCTCCTCTCAATAAATCAAAGTTATCTCTGTAACTTCGATACGAGTAAACACTCGTGGCTCTACTTTTCGGTTTTGTAGTTGTAGTTGTAGTCTTCGTTTTAATAGCATGACGCCCGATGCTCCCATTCACATTGTTGACACTTGACTTTTCGTTGGTGTGGGCAAAGCCGTTATGATTATTTATCGTCGTCGGTTTTCTCGGGCGCGGTGGCAAAGAGTATGAGACATTTCCACGATTAGTGCTCTGAAGCCCCGCCCCTCCAGCACCCGGAATCTTTGTCCCACTTTTTGTCCCAATAACTGCGAGCGGCATCTCGATAAATTCTTAGGATTATAACTTTTCTGGTTTAAAAGGTCACCCTCACATTTATATCTGACACGACAGGGGCAGAGAGGGGTAATTTTCCCACGATATTTTCTCAGAAGGGCGAACAGTCAATTAAGGTCAATTATTCAAGGAAATAAATGGGTTCGCACGCATTCCCAAAAACACCAATAAGTTCAGGGGTCCAATCACTGAATGGCTCAAAATCCCGCACAATCGCAATCAATCAAAAAGCATCTTCCAGTAATGAAAAATACTTTTTTCTTCTGACTTAAGTCGAAAATTATTTTCGTAAATCACGTCTACAAACGTTTGATACGTTTTTTCCACAAAATTCAGCGAACAATGATAGTAATTAAGACGCAATCTGATCAAAATGTGTGGACCAATAACACATTCAAAAAGTCGTAAGTCAACAGTAAAACAATTCGACTTTCCTCATTCAACGGCAATCAAAATTTTTGTGATTGACATATTTCGCACCTTGAGAATCCAAAGAACCGCCAGGTTGACGCACAAGTTGCTAACTAAACCTTTTCACAGTTTTCTCACTCCAAGTCACTCCAAAATGATCGAGCCATAATACACACCAATATTCTTTCTGACTCATTGCACAGCATCTCAGTATGCAATTGTTCTGAGTGACTGACGCCCAAAAAAATCAAGTTTTTTTGTTTTAACTTTTTACCATCACCATAACTGTTCGAACACGCTTATGCATTCATGCAATTGTACAAATACAAATAATCATCCCTGTCTTTCCAAAAATCTACCCACCGTACTACCTATGTCTGCCTCATAAATAATGGTGACGATCATTATCACAATTTCACATCTTCATTCCTTATCACTTTCCAACTTCATCTTCTCAAACGACAATTGTTCAGAGACTTAGTCAGGCCAAGACCAGTCAAAAAATATACTACTTAACCTCGTGGTCGTGGCATGGCAGGAAAGTCATTCATGAATAAAATATATGTGTATTTCACCCGGGTAATTCCCAAGGGTCCCCGTTGGTCTCTTCCTAATCCACACTCAGTTTAGACACATAAAACGACCCTTACTGAAGTTTTGTACTGGGTGGTTCATAACATTAACATTTTACCACAAACCCAATGCTTCCAGCGAACGGTTTTTCCCTTTTTGAAAGAACTGATAATATGTCTTCCTGTAGGCCATAGATTGAGAATTCCTAATGTGACCGAGGTCGAAATCACTACAAAACTTTCTGATAACACTGAGTTCGACTGCAGACGGGTGAGTAAAATGTTATGAATCACCACGTAAGTCCCTACAAATGAATATAAATCTGTGTTCTACCGAGATATAGTAGTGGCTTTCATTTCCCCATACGGGTATTAATTCATGACTTGACACAAGTTCCGATTCCTGATAAAGAATCACAACAAGATTGGAAAAGACGATACTGACACAGGCACGACCTGGACGGACGCGATACCCGGGTACTCAATCACTCTACCCACCCTCACTTTTAATTTAATTGAAGGAACATCCGGAAATCCGGGCGAGAGCCAAAATCAATGAATCACTCTCCGGTTTAGAAATATGGGGAGAAGTTTTACTACTCTGTTTCACACCCGAGTCTCAAGTCTGACTGAATGAGAAAATGAACATGAAAATAGTGCCCGGGTCTTCCACATGTTAATGTCACAAGGAAACGAAACGTGTCTGTGAATAAACAAGTTTTTCACGAGCGCAGTGTCATGGCCCCTCTACTGTATTCCGGTAAAGTGATTATAATGTCTGCCTGGTCTTCTTAAGTTTAGTCCCAGGTTTCTTTTGGGGTCTGTGACTGTGACTCTGGCTTCACACCAATTTCGGTTAATTTTAGCCGCATAAACACATGAAACTTTCAACTTCACATGTACATGGGCATGCATAGACTTTTTCGGTTCCAGTCTCCGGTTCGTTCGGTTTCTTTCCTACAGGAGGTTTCGGTGAGAGAGAAACCAGGAAGATACACGAAAAATGTGTGTAACCTTTAAAGTGTACGTATACTCTGTCGACGTATGAAGTGACTTTGCCTCTGGTGGCAAAAACAACATGTTCAGATTTCCGGTGAAACGGAAAAGAGAATCAGAAAAAGTAAACATAATAATTCTAATCCGCCTCTCACTTTCAGTCTTAACAAGGGAAATTTCAGATGTGTCCGTGCCTGCAAAACTACAACTTCACAATCACATCCCTGATGAACCTAATTAGCAGGAGGTAAAATTCCTGTGGAAATTAATTGCTCTGAAGACACATTTTTTCAGGATTCAAGTTCCTGCTAACTGTACGATGTCGCATTCACCTGAAATTCTATTCCGATGGTCATTGTTTTTGAATTTGTAACCATTCCGTACAATAGATGAGCTATCTAAATCAAGAAGTGCAAAACCCAGACACATTTGATTGGGTAGAATTCTGTAAAACATATAGGCAAAATATTTAACCTCTGCAGAACTGCTATGGATCAGCACTACAACTTAACCCGAAATTTGTACCTGAAACCGGGAACCCGTAATTCCAGCCGCCGATCTGACTGGTTTCCAATTAGAACCCCTACCTGGTTAGTCAGAAAAAAAACCTGACGAATCCGGAAGATTTTGACACTTCCGGAGTCTCCCGTGTCAGGTTCCAGTCACAAACATTCACTCAGTCACTCGACACGAGTCTCCAGAGTTCACCCGCTTTGCCGCTAGCCAAAAGAAACGTTGAGAAGGAAATATAAAAAAAATTAAATCAACTGAATCTGTATTGAACAGCATGGGTCCACAGTGGTGATGGCACTCGCAGAATTCCAAGGTAAGAGGAAGTGGATAAAAAAATGTACACATGCAAAAATTCGGCAGCGGAAGTAACTTAAACATTAATTCTAAACCAATCTAAACTCAACTTTCTAATCTACTCAATTAATCTCCCAGATAAATCCAAGTTGTCTTTTAAAGTACGAATAAAGTTAAACCTGACTACTTTAAACGGAAATAATTTAGCATGTTTGTTCAAGCGTGAAGGGAATTGTATTGAACATTAATGAGTCGATCAGCCCTTGTAACTGAATATAAACTAACCTCATACGAAATTCCAATATTCATAAATCTCGCCTACCTTAAGTGAACAATTCAACGGAATGGCAATTTTGTAAGTTATGTTTAAAATCGTAATTACAGAAACACTAAATATAACTACTAAAAATTGTGAATTCAACATAGCAGCTAGTCTGTGAAAATAAAGTATCTCCGTATTTTTAAACATCTACATGCAGTTTATTCAGTATATAAATATCTTCATTGACAAACCAAATCATGTAATCCTATGACTCACAAACTCACTCCACTCACTACTCACCTTCAGTTGCTTTCAATTTACATCTCTCTTTGTTTTTTAAGCAATCAAAATCCGATTTTCAAACAAGAGGGAAGACAACCGAGTCGAATCCACGTGTACGCACACTGACTGAGCTGGTGTGAGACATGAAATAAAAATACATGGAAAAGAACTACAAAGAACTAAATCTTTGCGTGATCTCAATCTTTCTCTCACATCTCACTTGGCCAGGACGAATGCTTAATCCCTTCTGAAACATTTATAGATCAGAGTTCATGGATTTTTTCTAGAACTTTGTAGTATGTTTACTCGTATTCAAAGAAATGGAAAACTATCAACAGCCGTACAGTTTACACTACGAGTTCGTTGAAACATGAACATGAAAGCACTTGACTCAGTCTCGTCTCTTTTCTTTTCTCACTTCCACTCCCACATTTTTGAATGGGTTTTCGGGGATTTACTATATTTATGTTACAGTGCAAGTGTATTCTTACGTCAAATGGATTTAAAATTTTGACTTTCGTTGAATCTTAAATGCTTTCCGATTGCTTCGCCGAAAAGCATCAGCAACTACAATCAGCGGCTGATACTCCAGATTTCCAACACTCCGTAAGGCATGGTCAAACTTATGCGTATTTTTATAAGAAAATGAGTACTACCTTTCGAATTGGCATGAAAACGTCACTCTAGTAGTAGGGAAAAACTGCACTAGAGAAACCTTCCTTAATGCAAAGGAAGCTGCGATTTTCCAGCAAGGACCAAAGAGCAAACACCAACCTAGCGGCAAGAAACTGACAGATGTCTAAACTCTATATACCAATACCATGCATTTAATAAATTTAAAAAATCTCTTTCAAAAAATATCATTATAATTTATAATGCTAAGAAAATGATTTCCAATAATAATAATATAAATACACGTGTATTGGCAAAATCGTTTGACTTCAAAATACAAATGGACTTCAACATATTCAAATCTTCTGACTTGGTTCAATTTCCTTCACTCTGACTTGACTGAATGTTCTAAATCGTAAAACTATCATAGGCGCACGCACGGTGAGTAATGCAATGGCATTTCAACGACTAACTGCATTTAAAAGTAAACATTATTTCATCGAACATCTGGATGAGAAAAAGGAAGATGAACTAACTTAAAATCATCCATTCCACATCCAGCAACTTTTTAGATCAATGCAAATTGTCATCAATGTCCAATCCACTACTGTACCCGAAGCTACCTGTTTAATTATTCTGATTTGATCAGAAATTTATGTTCTTAATTTTAGGATGTCTACAAGAAATATTAATGTTTAAACTTTTATATTCCTTGAACATTCGTCTGATGTTTTATATTTACATCTAAATTGACAACCGTGAATTTTACCAAATATTAGTTAGTTAGTTAATTTCTTTTATTACGGTCAAGAATTTCAGTTCACACTGTTGTCAACATTCGGACCCGGCTTTGAGCCATCAGGATAAGAAACGAGTCTCAAGTGAGTCGATTTCGATACCTCGAAAGAAAATTAATTATCACTTTAAAGTTACAAACTATGAAACAGTTTCATTGCACTGTTCAGGGTCGTAATGAAACCCAGAAAATCCCTGACAGTTAATTTCTTACTCAATCCCCTGATTTTGACTCCAGAACTTTTCGCATGCAAAATGCAAGCACGACTGAACTCAAACTAGAACTTGACGCGTGTGTACGTGCATGTGCAAAGTTTGAGTTTGAAAAGTAAACTGTAAGTGATCTTGAGACTTCCATCCACCCGTCATCATTTCCATTTCATCTTCATCCCGTTCATTCAACATTCATTTCATTTGCTCCTGCCAGCTTGATCTTCCTTGCATATTTCATTTGGATTTTTGGGAGGAGATGATGATGAGGAAACAATGTCTTGTTCTTCCGTTCTTGTTAAAGTTAAACCACCCTGCCCTGTCAATTCAACCTACACCTACATTTATGTACACAAAACTATTTAACAATGCACGAAGCACCCGACGACCATTCACAAGGGACATTATTCGCGTGTATTAACTTTCAAATTACCCTTAAAAACTTCAAGATTAGTCAATTCGAGTTTCTTATTACAAATGTAAAAGTTGACACGTTCAACAGTAGCCAAGTCGGGTTCACATGTTTAACAGTTTCATCGTTAAACAGATTATGTTGTGACAGATTTCGTCAAAATATTATGAACTTTCTTTTTCAAAAATGAACCCTATCGGTATTTGGTATCGAATATTTTTGGGTAACCTTTTTTGTTTAGCGGTTATGCCAATGCCGTCTCGATACTCAGTATATGCAGAATTTGGTGATTCTTTGTTGCCAAAATACGTGCATTTGAAGTTTCACTATTTCTTGAAAATCATTATTGTTAAGCCGCGCAATTGTCGAAAATGTTATCAGACCAAACAAAATCGACAAATTTCGACAGCATTTAAACCACTTACACTGGTTTTTTTCTTTTCTACACTTTAAAATATTTAAAATAAATAGCCGAAAGGGCAACTAGCATTATTGTACAATTATCTGAATAAAATCATTCTATCCATATACTTTTGACAAAAAGTAGCTAATCCATAAGCTTGACATTTTATGACTAATCTGAACTTTACAAGTGAATGGTATTAGTAGTATGTAGACCGTGTCGTAGGCGTCTTCCATGCCCACCCATGTTGGGGAGAACCCACCCATGCGCACCTGTG
>JAQFYE010004596.1:0-13130 GCA_034694305.1 Protaphorura glebata
TATTCCGTGTCCATTGGGCATCCTTTGTATGAAAGACGGTGATTGATTAAATTCGTTTATTTTGATATTAAAAAAAACTTGATTGTAATAATTACCATTACAAAAGTAATTGACCCAAGCCATGGCATGTGGACGTCAGAAAAGTACGGAGTTCCATCTCCATCGTCCGTGTCTCACAATTACTGCCTCATTAGACAAGATGCGATTTCCATGCAGACGTACGAGAACAAAACCGAGAACGAGAAATATGAATTTCCCGGTCCGTGCGACGCCGCTTGGACTTCGTGACATGCTTCTTCGTATCGTTTGATACGAAATACGAGAAATTGTACGAAAATTAATTCATTTTTTCGTACCAATTCCCGTATGTACGAAAGGTCATAAAATTGTTCTAAAAATGGCCAAAATTTGTTTTGAAAAAAGTCTTAAGTCTGATTTACATGTGTCAAGTGAAACGCAGTGTATTAATCCATATTCTGTCAACAATACCAAATCCAAAAGTTGCGAAGAATCTAACCATTCGAAATTGATAGTGAAATGTCAATCACAGGTGTGCTTTGTAGTGCAGGGAACGGCCCTACTCATCAAGGTCAAAAGGCCGTGAGTGTAAAATCTTAAGTTTGGCCAAATTTTTGACAAACTTGCATAATATACAGTTTTAGATTTCTCCGTTTGAAAATACCAGTGCTAACTGGATTTTAAAATGAGGTGTAAACAAAAATTGTCTTTAAATCAATATTTCAAAATTTGTAATTTTATATTTAGACGGGGAATTCAAGAATCCCGAATGAATAAAAATAAAATAAAGGATTTAATTCCCCATCAGTGACTCAACGACTCGGTAAATTACTGATTTTATTAATTAGTTCACATTTTGACACCTGGAGCTCGCAGATCGGTATCTTATCATGATAAATTTAGAAAAATACGGTTTTTAATTCTAGTCGGTTTTCAGAATTTTCAAAATTTTGTTTTTTAGGCAAAATATTTAATTATGCATAATGAATTGGTTCAAGATCTTCCCATACAGGCAGGTGTGACAATTTATTAAAATTGTACACATTTTTTAAATATTGATAGGTTGTAGTCCGATTTTTAAATTCTGTTTGGAATAAAAATCTTCAAGGGAAAAGGGTAAGGCGTCAATGACTTCGGAATCTAACTTTCAAACTCACACACGTTTTTGTATTTTATTTTTTCCCGCGAAATATAACTGTTTCGTACGTACGAAACAACCGCTGAAAGATTCGTGACAAGATATTGAATCTTGTTCGTGTTAGTTTATGTTTGTGAATTGGTGGACTGGGATTCTGACTGACCCGTTTCTATTCTGCCGTGTGTGACTCAAAATAGCCGGGGTAGAATGAGATGCAGTACAGTGCACAACTGCAATAATTTGGTTAATGCTATGTATTTATTACATATAAAACTGAGGAGTAAAGAATGATCCGGTGGGTTCGGACGCGAATACAATACTGACTTACTCGTAAGAGGAGTACGTCAATTTATCAGTTAATGGCAATGTTAGTCAATGTGTATAAGGCATTACAAGTCAAAATACATAAGTACAAGTCAAAGAGGGGGAGTATTTCTTTGTACTGAAAGAATATTAGAGGTCAAGGGTATGTAATTATACAACTGAATGCACTGCACTGTATACACGTGGACACACAATTTCCATACACAATGTCAAATAAGAATATACTCAAAATAACCAAAAATATGGCATGCTGGCATGAACATTCTGCCCGCCATTGAAATACTATTTCAATACAATATTACATAAATCATGAAATAAATGTAAAATGATACTTCGAAGTAAAATGTCCCACAAATACAAAAATGAATAATTGTATAAAGAAGTAATTCTAATATGCCAATTCCCACAATTTTAATATTACTTTGTTTCGTTGTTCGTCGCGTTCGTCGCGAGACATCAAGACACCGTCTGATGTCTTGATTTTTGCTACTCGTACTAGCCCGTCATGGCCAGGATGGACCGCTGTGACACGTCCAAGACGCCACTTCAGAGGAGGAAGATTATCATCCTTGATGATGACCATTTTCCCGATGTCAATTGTGTTGCAATGGTTTAAACACTTTGGCCGCTGCTGCAGACGAGTCAAATATTCTCTCGACCAGCGTCGCCAAAAATGCTGAGAGAGCTGCTGTGTCATCTGCCATCTCGTCAGTCTGTTTACTCGTTCCGTGGTCAGGTCTGGTTCCGGAATGGCAGTAAGAGATTCTCCAATCAGGAAGTGTCCAGGAGTCAAGGCAGCTAAGTCGTCAACATCAGTGGACAATGGACAGAGCGGTCTTGAGTTGAGGCAGGCTTCCACTTGTGCGGTGACCGTGGAGAGCTCTTCAAATGTTAATCTGGCCGACCCGATAACCCGATGGAGGTGAAATTTTGTGGACTTCACTCCAGCCTCCCAAAGTCCGCCAAAGTGTGGAGCTCCGGGTGGATTAAAGTGCCACTGGATCCCGTCACGTGAGAGATGGTTGGATATGGCATGGTTGTGGTCCGTACTTCTGGTGAAAGCCAAGAATTCCTTCAACTCTCGGGCTGCTCCAACAAAGTTTGAGCCACAGTCGCTGTAAATGTCCCGGCATCGTCCTCGTCTGGTCACAAATCGTCTGAATGCGGCAAGAAAGGCGTCAGTGGTCATGGAACTGACGATTTCTAAATGGATGGCCCGGGTACTGAAACAAATAAAAAAAGCAAGGTAGGCCTTAAATGAGACCTTACTTCTAGCCGGAATGGCTCGGACAATAAATGGACCAGCATAATCGACTCCGCAGGTTGAGAATGGCCTGGATGGAGTTACTCGCACTGATGGCAAGTCACCCATGAATTGTTGCAGAGTTGTGGCTTTATGCCTGGTGCAAATGACGCATTCTCGGACTATATGACGGATGGCATCCTTGGCTCCAATTATATAAAAACGATTCTGGATTATAGCTAGCAGGAGTTGGCGTCCACCGTGGAGGGATCTCTGGTGCTCATAAATGATGATGAGTTTGGTCAACTGGTGGTGTCTGGACAAAAGGATGGGAGTCTTCCGGTCAGTGGACAATGGTGCATTGCGTAGACGTCCACCGACTCTCATCACATGTTGTGAGTCGAGGAATGGGTTGAGCGTTCGTAATTTACTCTTCTTGGGTAAAGGCTGGGATGACTTGAGACACTCAATTTCATGAGAATATTCTGAAAGTTGAGTAGTACGTACCCAGGTCATGAGCGCTGTGTTCAATTCCCCCGTTGACAGTGGTCCATGACGAGAATTGATTTGGCTTCTGGAGCCTCGTTTTGCATCGACTCGAACTCTGCAATTCCAGACGAATCTGAGACACCAGGCGGTGGTACGGCAAAGCGTATTGAATGAGGAATATCGGAACAAGATAGAGTCCTTCTCAACTGTTGTAGTGGTAACTGCACCAATGATCTTGCGTAGCTCTTGTTTAATTATTGTGGCTTCGGGTAAAGGAATTTCCAACTCTGGAGAATAAATTTTTCTTCGAATGAAACTTGGTCCATGCCACCAGAGGGGATGGTTGATTAGTTCGGATGGGTCAATTCCTCTTGACGCACAGTCCGCAGGGTTGTCTATGCCTTTTACGTGACCCCATGTGAGCTCTTCAAAATTCTGGTCTTCAGTGACCCTGTTGGCCACGAAGGTTTTCCATCTGGACGGATGGCCTTGGATCCACCCTAGTACAGCAGTGGAATCCGTCCAAGCGTAGGTGTGAGCAATTGGTTGGTTGAGTGCGGTCTTCACATTCCTCATCAACTTGATCAATAAGACGGCACCGCATAACTCCAAACGTGGAAGGGATACGGTCTTGGACGGAGCAACTCTGGTTTGGCAGCCAAAATTGACACGGTTGGATCCCAATTTATTGTGTCCGCTCTGGTGTACACTACTGCAGCAAAAGCCCGTTCTGATGCATCACAGAATCCGTGAAGGGTGAGCTCGGTGGTCCCGGTCGGTTTGACACAACGACGAATGTTGAGTTGTTCAATGAGTGGAAGCTCCTCTCTGAATCGATTCCACTGCTGTTGAATTGTGATGGGTAATGGATTATCCCAATCAGCGTTAATGGCCCACATCTGCTGGAACATGATCTTGGCTTTGATTATTGTCGGTGACAACCATCCCAGAGGGTCAAAAATCTTGGACATCTCTGACAACAGCTCACGCTTGGTGGTGACTGTTGATGCATTTATAGGTGGTAGATGTACTTTAAATGAGAATGTATCCATACCAGGGTTCCAGTGTAGACCCAGCGTCTTCACGGTGTCATCCTTGTCCATACTAAGAGGAAGCTTGGTTTCCCTTAACTCAGTCGGCAGGGCAGACAAGAGGGCTGGATGGTTGGATGAGAATTTTCTCAACTCCATGAATCCACGACGAGCCAGGTCTATAACTTGAGACTGCATAATGAGTGATTCTTCCACATTCGGACCGTCAGTCATCAAGTCATCAATGTAAAAATCCTTGAGGGCCATCTGTGCTGCTAAAGGTAGGTCCACACGTTCATCTTCAGCCAGTTGCTTCAGGACACGGACTGCATGGTAGGGGGCTGACGCAGTACCATATGTTACGGTCAAGAGACGATATTCTTGAATTTCGTCCGTGGGATGAAATCTCCAGAGTATCCTCTGCCAGTCCACATCTGTTTGGTTAACCAGTACTTGACGGTACATCTTGGCGATGTCGGCTGTGAAGGCAATCACGTGAATTCAAAACCTCATTAAGATGTCGGCCATGTTGTCTTGTAGAGTGGGTCCAACCATCAGATTTTTGTTGAGAGAAGTTCTTGAGGAGGTCTTGGCCGAGGCGTCGAAGACAACTCGGAACTTGGTAGTCGTGCTGGACTCTTTCTGGATGAAGTGATGGGGGATGTAATGGGTTTTGCCCTGTGATTCATTTATCAACATGGAGTTCTGTGTGGAAACCAACTCCATGTGACCCAATGTACAGTATTCTTGCATGAATTCCACGTACTGTCTTCGGTGGTCTGGGTTCCGGTCGAGTCGTCTTTCCAGATTTCTCAAGCGACGGAATGCGATGTCGCGTGATGCCCCAATTTGCTTCTCGGATTTCTTAAATGGTAGAGACACAACGTATCTGCCTGTCGCATCTCTTCTTGTGGTGGACTGGAAGTGCTCCTCACACTCCTCCTCCTCCTTCGTGAAGATCCTTGTATCTGGTACGGACTCCAACTCCCAGAACCGTTGTAGTTGGGCCCCTATGTCAACTTGTGTATGATGAACCAAAATGTTGGGTGACGTGAGACTTACATTCCCAGCGACTAACCAACCAAGTTTGGATGAGATTCCCAATGGACTGCCAGGTGGACCAGTTTTCCTTCCATCATTGAGTAGACTCCAGAAAATATCCGAACCCAGTAAAATGTCGACCTTAGCTGGCTTGAAGAATGTAGGATCAGCTAATTGAATTCCTTGCAAATGAGACCAGGCGTTTATGTTGCAGGGATGTGTTGGCAGTTTTGTTGTAATGTTTGGTAGAATTAGCATCGTAACATTGAAGGCTTCGTCCCCTGGTACATGGAAATACGGCAGGATATTGGTTGTAAGAGAGCCCTTCGTCTTGCCCACATTGGATGATGCAATTCCGACGACATCAGCAGATGTCCGGCTGCGAGATAGTCCAAGTTTATTTGCACATTCTTCTGTCATGAAACTTGAGGTCGCACCACCATCCAAGAATGCACGGCAAAGTTTTGGTTGATTGTATCGATCCATTATCTTGACTATTGCAGTCGCTAACATACCTTGTCCTGAATATGACCCGTCTGTATAGTGAAGCAGGGCTGGAACCGCAGCCTCATCTTTTGTGTCTTGTGACTTTGGTTGCATGTGAAGAAGAGAGTGGTTTTAGTGGCCTTGCATCTTTTGTCAGATGAACATTTGGAGACCTGATGATCAGATCGGAAACAATTGAAGCATAGAAAATGTTTCTGGACTGCTTCCTTTCGCTCGGTCACATTCAGGGCAATGAATGTAGAGCACTTGAATAGGAGATGGTCACCACCACATACCTTGCATGTTGAAGAATTTGCATGATGTACAAACGTCTTTTTGGTCTGGGCTGAGGATCCATCTACTTGCTTTTGTTGACCTTTGGATGGTTCTTTTGACTTGTCGCATATTCCCGAAAGCCCGAGCCCGTTGCTCCAGGAAGTCCAGGAAGGCGTTTTGGGACGTCTGTATCGGCCAGAGATTGTCGTGTCAGGATATCAATCTTTTGTAGCATGTAAAAGACAACGACAATATCCCAATGGTCTACGGGTACACCCAATGCTTCTAACAATCGGATGCATTCCTTACTCACGTCCACCAGCGAACGCAGAGTAGTCGCAGATTTCCCTAGAACAGATGGCTGATCCGAAAATCTACGCAGGATGGTGAAAACCAGTTCTCTCTTGTTGTGGAATCGCTCTTGAAGCAAATTCCAGGCAATTGCATAATTTGCGTCTGATGTAGACATGGACTTTACCAGGTTGGCTGCATCACCGGTCAGGGTTGACTTGAGATAAGTCAGCTTCTGGGCGTCAGAGATCTTCGTGTTGTCATGGACAGTGGACACGAACAAATTTTTGAGGGACAGCCATTGGTTGAGGTCACCATTGAATGAAGGCAATTCAATGCGAGGAAGACAAACATCTGGCAACTGAGCTGCTGCTGGACCAGCTGTGCTGGCAGAACTTGCGATGACCCTTAATTCTTTGAATCCACAGGTTACTTTGGACAGTGTCATCGGAATGGTCTTGTACTCAGCGTCATACGGGCCCATGTCAGTGTCGGCTGAAGCAGAATTTAGGATCTTCCGGTGAGTTTCCATAAATTCATTGCGAAGTGTGGTCAGCTCACCGAGGTAGTGTTGAATTTCCACTTGACTTAGTGGTTGGACTGCATGACCAGTGAGTACACCTTTGTAGTACTCTAGTGTCGTCTTCTGACTCAGTCGTTCATTTTCGGCCTTCTCCAAATTGGTTGGAGCCATAGTTGAATCGTATTTTCACAAAAACAAACTAAATCACACGAGAAATGTACTGGAAATGTGTATCCGGTTCGAAGGACCAATGAAAGATTCGTGACAAGATATTGAATCTTGTTCGTGTTAGTTTATGTTTGTGAATTGGTGGACTGGGATTCTGACTGACCCGTTTCTATTCTGCCGTGTGTGACTCAAAATAGCCGGGGTAGAATGAGATGCAGTACAGTGAACAACTGCAATAATTTGTTTAATGCTATGTATTTATTACATATAAAATTGAGGAGTAAAGAATGATCCGGTGGGTTCGGACGCGAATACAATACTGACTTACTCATAAGAGGAGCACGTCAATTTATCAGTTAATGGCAATGCTAGTCAATGTGTATAAGGCATTTCAAGTCAAAATACATAAGTACAAGTCAAAGAGGGGGAGTATTTCTTTGTACTGAAAGGATATTAGAGGTCAGGGGTATGTAATTATACAACTAAATGCACTGCACTGTATACACGTGGACACACAATTTCCATACACAATGTCAAATAAGAATATACTCAAAATAACCAAAAATATGGCATGCTGGCATGAACAACCGCATCCTGTTTAGCAGCGTCTACTGAAATATTACGAAAATGAGAACGGTGCGGGTCCGCTTCGTTCTCGGTTTCGTTTTCGTACGTCTACCGTTTTGTCGCATCTTGTCTATTATTTCTATCCCAGTAGTTATGAACCACTCTGCTCTGTAGTGTGTGATTCGAGTCCCTACTTGTTTTTGTTCCGTCGCGTACTTTTGAGTGGAACCGCGGGAGTTGAGTTTTCATTTCTTCCCCCGTCTGCAGGTTTGTTTTTGTTTTGCTTTGTTCATTTCATTCCCAGACGCAGACCGCAGACAGTCTGGTTTAATTTAAGTCTGTTAACCTCCCCTCTGACCTCTGACTCTGACCTGGTCACAAATTTTAAAAGTTAGTCTTCAGCCAGTTGACAGCCAGCGTGTGAAACAGTGACTCGCGGGACAGCCTTAAACCAGCGATCTCACCTACATCTGGACTGGACTGCTTTGAATTTTTTTAGTTTTATCGCTGACTCAGGGCCAGGAGAAATTTGGTTTATTATTGTCATTCTTCCAACATCCGATTTCGTGTCCTCAATCTGACAAGTGTCATAGTGTCAAGTCAGAGGTGAGTGGAGTCAAATATTCATTAACTTAGTTTTAAGTTATGTATGTTGAAAAAGTGTTGAACTATTCTGAAATTCTTGATCTGAATTAAAGACAAAAAATAATAAGAAGAAACTTGACTGAATTCTTATCGGTTATAACTTTACTTTAGCTGCCTTCGGCCGCTAAAATAAAGTTATACCTTTTTGTAATCTGGGAGGTCCCCTGAGCAATCTGAGATAGGCAGAATTCGGCGGTCGGCCATTTTGAATTCCGCCATTTCGAATTTTCAACTTGCACGGATCGAGCTCAAATTTTTACTGGAAAGTAGAGTTATGCCTTCTTATCTCAGTATGTAGTACAATCTACCTTCTTCGCGTTGTTAGTCTCAGAATAAGGCGTACAATTTTATTTCCTTGGTAAAAAGAAAAACAAGATACCAAGGTCACGCAACACCGGACAATTTTGGGGATATTTTGCGAAAAGATGGAAGTACCAGACGTTTGGGAATTTACGGTATTACGCAATTTATTTATAATGTAAGCCATATTTGTCAATTTTGCGTTCAGTTTGATTTGAAAAGTTTATCATGATAAAACTTTGACGAAATTAGTCTTTAAAAATTACGAAAAGATCTAATTTTGAGTGTGGTTCCGAGAATTTCAAAAAAAAATGTGAAAAAAAAATGTTCGGAAAAAATTCAATTCACTTATAGAGAAGTGAAGCAGGACCTCGACCTCGGGTAGGGTGGGGTTAGGTTTCAAATGCAGCAGCTATTTGGTAAATTATGTAGTCATTCGAATACTTCCTCTGGACAATTTGAATTGTTCCACCCGGAGCATCCTTTTTTTAAATATCAATGCCTTTATTGTCTCTACCTACCTTACCTATTTCGAAGGTCCTAATTCAAATTTCAAATACTGTCTTGGATACTTCACTCTACCAAAGCCATTTCTACATTGTGGTTAACGTCCAGGATAGGAGAATAAGAGGCAATAGACTAAGGCCTATACTTTTATTTCTTCCACAGAAACTTGATAATAAGACAGTAAGAAGATCACCCCGAACAAAATAATGTCAAGAAACAAAAAGCGATTCAGAGGTTTGGTCCAATTCAACCCAGAGGAAATGGAGACGTCACTTACTACCAGATCCGACGTGAATGCATTACCGGTGAATTTAAGTTTTTTAATTCAATTCTCTTTCTTCTGTTCTGTGAATTTACTGATAAAGACATCATTTTAGTAGACTATAAAAGACTGATAATTTTTATTCTTTGTCGACTTCGGTGTGACTGCTCGGAAGTTTTATATAGATATGATGGTCCAATTCCAGTATGAATGTTTGACTTTCACTTTCAGGTAGAAATAATCCTGAAGATATTTTCCAACCTTAGTCATGGAGATCAAGTGTGGGCTAGACTCGTGTGCAGAAGGTGGAATGAGATCATCACCACCGATCCGCCATTTCTGGAGAAATCTATTGTCTGTGTTCTTGTGGGTACAAATAACCGAGATATCGTTCTGAAGAATTCCGTTGTTAAATGGAGGAACTTATACCTCAAGGACTTGAAATCTTCAGGACAGTCACTGCCAATTATTATACCACTCCCTTTGAGGAAAGGAGTTCGAACTGTACAGATTTCACATGCAGAGGTGACTTGGAAAGGATTCCAACAGATTTTGACACAATTTCAATCGCTTCGAAGATTGAAGATCAGTCGTTCAGAGATAACGGCGGCATCAAGGACTCATTGGAAGTTGACTCATTCTAAACTTCAATCTGAATTTGAGACTATTATGAGGGGACTATCATCAGTTGCATTGAGTCGTCTTCACAGAGGAACGATGGACTTCTTTACTCACCGGTTCGCAGCGATCCGGCCAGTCTTATCTACCTTCGAACTCAAATATGACGGTCTATGGGTCCCTGATATGCTTTTCGAGTTGATTGAGTCTGTCTCTCCGACCCTAAAACATCTGCGGGTCACTATTCTATTTCGTGTTCCTTATCGTGCGATGGCGGAATTTGTTCGAGAAGTTGTTCAACGTCTGAATGAAAGCGAAATCGCAAAAACGTCTCTGAACTTGGATACCTTCTCTCCTCGTTACCATGGACCGTACCTGGATCACTCGGCCCACAATCTGGGCGTGTTGCTTGAATTTCTCAAGATGAACAAAAATCTCAAGCGAATTGGTGGTCTGAATTTGAAGGAACAAGTCGGGCCGACTGTATTTAAAAATATTGGATTGGTTGTTAGTGCCTTTCCTAATGTGGTGAAGCTCCAAATGAAAATTACTACGACTCTGGACTCAATGGAGTTTCTTCAGGAGATATGTCGACACATGAACTTACTTGTTTCTTTGGATTTGACTTTCGAAGAGAACTGTGAAGTCACGGATTCCGGGGTCACTGGCATTTCGATACCTCACTGTGTGTTTTTACGACATCTTTCCTTTGAATTCCTCGATGTCCAGGAAGGATGACCCGATTCCTGACGAACACGTGACCGGCTTTCCGCTCTGCTCTCTCCGAAGTAAGAATTCATTGTAGTTTTTTTTCAGTTATTAAATCTCACCAAGAAAATAACATTAAATGTTAATTGTGGTTGGTGGATGGTTAATTTGGTAATTAGTCCTAACCCTCCCCCGTTTGGTTTACTTTCCACTTTACTTTGATTAATCCTAAAGCTTCTATTTTTTAAAGGACTGGAGAAGTTGACAATATGTGCTCACACAATGAATATCTCAAATGTCGGATTGTGTTTTGGATTTCGGTTCCCTGGTCTCAAGAAGCTTTTCCTCGCCAAAACCGGATTCGGAGGAACCCGTAATATTCAGGTGAGCGAAATTTATGTTTATGTCGCTAATTGGAATAGAACTTGAGAATCATTTTCAGTCCTGAACCGCACTTGAACCCCAGATTTATATGCAGTAGTTAGCTTAACTACTCCTAACTCCACTTTCTTGTCGCAGAGTTAGATAACCAATTATTCTGTGCGCAAGTTAAATGCGTATTTAGGAAAAAATTGTGCTGCTTCTGGGTCATGTCATGATGGAGTATGTTTTGTATACGGAAATGTTTAGCGGAATTTATTATTTTATCGTTTCTTACAGCAAATTTTGATTAATTTTAGATTACTCCTGAAGGTTTGCGTTTCATTGCTGATTAGAACAGAAGCCTTCAGGAAGTTTCACTTCATAACATTGTCAGAGTGAACAGTGATGATGTCGTAGGATCAGAAGCCGTTCAGACTTATCGAAAACGAATGGATCGTTGCAAATCTTTCAGGATGAAAATCACAAATTCCGGTAAGGAAAGCTCAATTAATCACAGTTTTAAGTTGGTTCCAAAGAATCTCCGTGTCTAAACTTGAAGTTATTATCTCTTTTAGCGGTCTAAATCCGATCCGGAGCCTTCCGTAATCCCAATCCCAATTCGTCTGATGCCTCTTCTGGAAGCTTAGATTCTGACGATTAGATGATTTATAGTGAAAACTTCTTTCTCCTTCAAGTGAAGACTTCGTAGATATGTCCACAAATTTTATTTAAAAAAAACTTTCATTTGTTTCGTTCGTTTATCAGATCTTAGTGTGGTAACGATGAAGAGATTAGAACTTTCTAGTTGTCGTTTATCAATGAGTTGTATAAGATGGGTTTACACTAGAAAATTCTAAGATTTAAAGATTAAACTACAAGATGTTGCAAGTATTTGAAGTTGCATTGGCTGTTCTGTTTCGTTATGTCCTATCCTTGTAATCTGAGGTTAATTTGTCTCGATCTCAAATACCCAGGATCTGTTACTGACCCCGTTATAATCATAATATAACTGGCCGAACCTTAATGGCTCTACTGTAATGAAATAAAATTTGGGCACTGAAAGTAAAGTTTGAAAGAAAGTACAGGAAGAATTTATTAAAAAATTAGGTCGATGCAAATGCCAAACGGAGCGGCTATATCATGTGAGATGAGAAAGTGATTTTCTCATTTATCACGCCCGTTTTTCTTAGTAGATTGGCATCCTCTGAGTGGGACCTAGACTTGGGTCAATTACTTTAAGAATGTAATTAATTACAAAGTACACCCTCATTTCTGATTATAATTACTTATAGTTACAAATACATGGAGAAATTTCGAAAGTAATTAAGAACTACAATTACAATTACGTGGACAAAAATGGAAAAGTAATTAATTTCAATTACAATTAAGTAATTGTAATTGAAAATTCAATTACAATTGCAAATTACAATTCAAATTACTTTCTCGAAATGATGATTTTATGTGTGCTAACATCATAGTTACATCTTTGTATTTTATGGTCAACGTTTTAAGTAATTGTAAAAGTAATTCAGAAAAATATAAATTCGGTTATAAATTATAATTACAATTACACACAGTTTCTGAAGTATTTAATTACAATTACAAATTAGAGCTGGGATTCTGAAAGTAATTAATTACAATTACAATTACGTAATTGTAATTGTATTTTGTAATTGAAATTACAATTACCAATGTAATTAGTCCAAGTCTGGTGGGACCTGAAAATATTTCCGTGCAGAAATGAAGTACTTCTTTCTTGGCCTATCTTCGAAAAGGAGACTTTGAAAACGCGACAAGCGATCTCCAAATGAGGAAAACGTGCAAATCCACCAAATCATAATAATATGAAGGAGGGGTTGAAAAACAGTCATGCACCTCATGATAAAATAATATTTCCTATGAGAAAATAATCTTGGAGGAATGCAGGAAATAAACGGGGACGAATTCGATTATTACAGAAATTGATCAAGTGATTCCGAATATGACATTTCGACACCGACCGCAGATTTCGGTTATCTACTTTAAATAAAATCGAACTGGCGGGGCGGCTAAAGTGACTCTCGCACCTCTGCGCCTCAACCCAAATACATTACGCCGAGAGCCCGCAGAGCGATGCGTAGCCGGGCGCCGCA
>JAQFYE010004597.1:0-13129 GCA_034694305.1 Protaphorura glebata
TGATGTACATATTCCGAAGTCGAGTTATGGCTTATGCACATCAATCGGGTTCATATTCGCCAAGACACCTTAACAACTAAAATTCAATCTAAATTCAATGAACCAGTAAACGTGCTGGCCAACCACCTCACGAGAGAATCATTCCGTTTCAGAACTTGTCCTTACGGATATGTCGAATGATTAATTCCTACAAGTTCGGGTTAAAGGAATGCCATGCCGGTACGCTATACTATTAGTTGGTCGCCGGTTTAAAGTGATCAATTGAGAAGGTAAGACTTACACATTAAACCCATAGCAAAAATTGGAGTTGATGACTAAAAGTCGAAATTTTGGAGTAACTTCAACTGCATAATATCCATATTTTAAATAAATTTCCTTTTGATCATCTGGTATCCATTTCTTGTACGCCTCATAACTCGAATTGTAAATCCAAGTTGTGGAGATGTTTTCAGGGACTCCATGTGGGCTGTAGCTGAAAACTCAAAGTTTAATGTAAATTGCTCGACTCGTTTGATTAATTATGTGCTTTGAGCAATTAGAGAAAATAGTGCTAAATTCAAATAAACTTGGAACACATAGACTCACAAATTGACCGGATGTGTTTCATGGTTGCCCAATACTGGGATGATTTTCATTTTTGGAAAATATTTTAAGATTGTATCTGCCGTTTTTTTAATGATTTGAATATTTTCGTCCTTCTCTGTCGACCAAATATTGTGAGGAATAATGTCACCGGTCATGTAAAAAAGCTTCATGTCCTGTAACAGTTTGTAAGAATAGTTAGTATAACATTTTTCAACTCTTTACAACGATATTAGAACCATGAAACTATGTTACGGTTTGTCAATGGACATTTTATTGTGTCTTCTTAAAAAAACAGAGCTTGAAAGTGTTTCGATTTATTTGACGACCGATCCCTAAGGCATCAATCCTCTAAGATAGTGATAGTAAGAGTTAACTGTCACCACTTTTATGAAAATTCCGTAGTTGTACAAAAGTGTATCACCACGAAGGTAAAGACGAAAAGAAATATTAATCTAAGGTAGTGTGAAATGATGTAAAAAGATCCATATCCGCAGTACTGACCGCGTGCTTCTTGGCCATGCTTTTTAATGCAAGTTCTAATGTGGAATAAGGAACATCACATTTTCGAGCGTCACCGAAATGTCCGGCTTGTCGGGATGAATTCGTTGGAGCCCCATCCCGGCAGCATAGAATTCTGTTCTCGCACTCCGCGTCAGAACCAGCAAGGTACAAGGGGTCAACATGAAGGTCAGATAATTGGGCAATCTTGATTCTGTCAGCCTATACCAAAAATAATAATTTGGAGACGATAAAAGTGTAACCTCTGTAAATTGAAATATCTGTCTGAGTCATCAAATCACATTAATTCTTACCCGGTCTTCTGTGCTGTTCCTGCTTGAATTCAAACGCTTGTCTCTCCAATCGGAGGAGTTTCGGGCGTCAGGAATATCGATAGTCCATTCTAAATACGGGTCTCTGGTAGCACACCCATAAGATTGAAGCATAACTCCACAAAATGCTTTCGAGGTCAATTTTGGTCTGTTTTGGATTATGTAGTAAATGGTCGGACTGTATCTTTTGATCAGTCCGGTACAAACTTCTGACAATGCCATTTTGAAGAAATTGCACAAGAAAATTATCTTTTTCTCTATATCTGGTTCAGACATTTTCAAGTCTCTTACCTGCCATGGTTGAATTCAAATTAAAGCCACATTAAGATATTCTCTTTTCAATGTGATGAAAGTTTCCACTATAATTTCTTTTACCTGAAACATTACGAATCCAATACCCACGTCACAGGCTGAACAAACTCCTGTGACCTCAAATTTATGCTTACTTGTATCCGACAATTCCTGGAAAACTTGGAAATTTGGAAATTGGCTGGCGTTAAAAGGTGGAGGGGTTGGATTTGGTTGTTTGGTCATCAAATTTGCCTCGACAAATCGGTCCAAAGCAAGAATTTGATTCTGAACTTCTTCATCGTCAGTTTCATTATCTGAGGGGGCAAATTCGTTACGATTATTTCATAAGCTTCACAAATTATTTTTGCCAAAATACTGAACGTTACAATATTCTGAAAAGAATAGGGTTGGAAAATTCTACTTTTCACCAAAAATTTAAAAATGTTACAAAATATCACAGTTTCAAGAAATTGAGAGGTTGGTAAATAATATGTATCTTGGTCAAATTCAATTCTGGTAACTAATTAAAAGTAAAAAAATTCGACTTACAACAGTACCGGCCTTCAAAATAACACAAAAATAGTGCACTAGTAAACAGCAAAGGTAAATTTCTAATTCTGGCCATGACTTTTATCCTGCCTGGCAAAAATGGTGTTTACTAGTTAGCAGACTACTAATTGATTCAGACTAAAAGGGCAACATTAGATCGCGTCGCTTTTTATGAACTTCAGTGTTTAATGGAATACAAATTAGTCGGAAGGTCGATATCCTGGAACGCGCACGTAAATATATTATTTGCACATGCAACAATGTAGTACAATCATTCTGTAATTATGTATACCTTGACACGGAAAATCCAGTCATGTTCATAAAAAATTTCGCTAAACCAATTATTTTTCAATTCAACAAAATCAGGGTTAATAAAACATTCATCACACACTTGTATATAAAAATGACTTAAAATAAATGTCACAATCTTCTATCGTCACGACCGTATTTATGTATATATATAATTAAGCAAAAAGAAATTACTAAGGCCTAAAAGACTCTCATGTACACTAAGATAAAACCTCCACTTAATATTTATCTGGGTCAATGGAGCCAGGTTAAAATAGTGTTTCTCTGTGGGAATTTATGGCAATGACAGTGAGTCACATCAAGGTGTAATTATATAATTAGTCGCATCAGTTTGACATTGTCGATTACGAATTGATACGATCAGATGTGTTCTAGACCCTTTTCAATAATAAACCAATTAATTATACAACCAAATCAATTCAATCTCATTGATCTTCTGTCGTTAACTTTTTTGTTCTGTTTAATTCGACACATGGAAATCATAATTTATACACGAATATACTTTGGTAGAAGTAAATCCACTGCATTATCTGTCCGTATGAGAGTGTCTGGAAAAGCTTGATCTCTGTAATATATTACCAAAGTGAGGACACTGGACCTCGCTTTAAGATTATTAATTGGAAATATCGGAGTGCAAAGCACAGCCGCTTAATCAAGTAATTTCTGAAATTTGCAATTTTATGAGAAAACGTACAATTGAACTACTGAATAATCCTGTATAGAGTACGGAGTTCATAAAAGTCGAATATTTAATCGTTCAATGAATTAATCTGAAATGTCCACTAACAAATCTTTGAGAAGGCTGAACCCTTAGTAAAAAAAAACTCCAGGTCGATAAATTCGGGCCACCGTTACCATTACGGTGCACGGTAATAATTCTAAAACGACCGACAGTGCAAATGCAAACAATGTGCTTCCAACGATCGCAGTATGAAATTAGATCCCAAATTACTAAATTGTAATGAAGTATCGGTATGCGCCACAATGACACGGCAGACAGTGGGTCATCCCAGAAGAAGTCGTTTATTAACGTTCCGCGAAGTAATACGTTGCAATGTCAAACGCTTAAGCGCCTATCTCTTATAAACTGAGGCCATGCATGACCAATGAGAATTGGCCTGTGGCCTAACATGGTGACAGTAAATAATGTCCTCTCCATGCATGACAAGATTAACATAAAATCTTATTCAATTTCAAACTGTGAGAACGGTTCTCCGTCAGCACTCTGTAAATTAATTACTCTTCGATACACAGTACAAAATTAACTATATAATAAAATTTACATTGAGTACATATTAAATTAATTAATATTACGCACAATTAATTACCTCAATGTAATACTGCATGTCAAATCCTAATTGTCAAAATATGGTAGTTTCAAAAATTTCATTAACATTGCTCGTTTTCAACATCAAATAACAATTTGTCAAAGGAAATATAAGAAATCACAACTACAATTAGACAACAATTATACTTCCATATCGGTTCGGTAGTGCTGAGATCAGAATTCTTCATCGAATCGCCTTTGTCAACGATCCGACTGGGTCACAAGCCAATTTTGTACATTTTGGAGTTCGGGCTCCTTTTGCAACCCTATCAATCCAACTCTTCGAATTCCAGCTCACGTCTTCATTTGGGAAAATCCTGGAATAGACGATATGACCAAATTATTGGTGTCAATTATGACGTCAATACTGCGTAAATTCTATAGAGTTTTCGTCATCGTGTAGCGCATTGGAATATCTTACCGTGACTTATAAATATAAATATTTGCACGATTTGTAAGCAGAAATCAATAAGGAAATTCTCTCTAGTTTGTTATTGATAGATGTGTTCAAGATAATTTTAGCTTAATAAAATATTTGGTAATTTAAGAGAAAATTATATTCAAACCTTTGTAACCATTCAGTTTCATATTCCATGCCTCTTGAAAATCTGAGTACTTCACAAGCTACTCTTTCTACACATTCGTCACTTTGTAGAACTTCTTGCGCCATTCTTGCAGTTCGGCGTCCAATTGCCATCGGAATGGGTAAGAATATCAATACTAGGACAACAATGATGATTGGAATTCCTATGAGAAGTGCCAATGTCAAAATCCCTAAAGAACGCCCCCCTTCACTCACAGTGTACCCAGTTCTGGAGGCCAAAAGATCTCCAAAAGTTCCGGGTCGGGTATCCCGAAAAAGTTGGCCATTATTTACCAAATTCTGATTACTTTGAGGGATTTCGATAGAAGGGTTGGGATTCGTGAGTGGTTTTGTACTTCCACTAACGTAGGGCGTTGTGAACAAGAAGACAAATAAAATGCACTTTAGGAATGGCAATGACATTAGTTTTGCGACTGTAACCTCGCCTTGTACTTGCATTGTAGGATATTATTAATTTGTCGGCCGGACATGGGCGGATGACAATGCAAAACTGAGAATGAAGATCCGTTCGTCCTTTTCAATTTATACTCAAGTGGTTTTGTGGCAACTGGGTCAATAGCATTGACCCGGGACGAAGGATGGGGTACCAAATATAATATAATACCACTACTTGAGGGCGGACATGCCGGACATGTGAAAACAACAAATGTGGACATTTGTTTTGCTTCTTCGTTTGTTCAATTAACAACTACTCAGTAGTAAGTCACGGCACAGTTTTATATACTACTCAATAGTTTTCTCATCTTTGAGTATCCTAATCGGAAGAACAAATACTTCGACAGAACAAGAAACAATAAATTTACACTCTCAGCAAATCCGGGGTTGATAAAATTGTTAAAAAATACGTGAATCCAGTTATATTTATTCCCTGTTGGGTGGAAGTGTCGACTTTCGTTTTTGAACTTTTTATGATAATGAGAAAAACGAAGAATTGATAATGGAAGCTAGTTTCTTAGTAGAAAGCAAAAGCGATGACAAAATAAATGTTGACAACACCTCCTGTTTAAATATAAATTTTTAAGGCATAATTTTCATTTTTATTTTGTAACTATTTATGGGTCCAGTGTGCATACATTTTAATTTTGCAGTTACGGACGTAAATAATTTTGGTATTAACATTACTCAACAATTTGCATAATCGTCAAAATTTTGATGAATTTTGAATTTATGAGTACTGACAAGTCATTTTTTTAAAACCCCGCTGCATTATAACCTTTGCTGATTCGTTAATAAATACGTCGACGTATAACAAAAACCAAATGAAGAGAAAGTGAGCTTACTTTGTTTAAAACCATTTACCTTATATTTCACTTTTTTCTCTATAGTGTCATGTCATTGTTGAGGCAGTGATTGTAATCTTTGTTTTCTTTGCAATGTTAAGTGGTAGTTTATTAAATCAAGTTATAAATAGAAACAATGTTAATAAAAGTGATACAGTCGGAATTCGGCTTGACATGAATAAAATCGACAGGGAAAGTTGAGATCACTTTCACGGTCGTTGTTTCTGAAGAGCTTTCTGTAGAGATGAGTATGTCGTACAAGTGTAAGTGACACAATGTTTGGATTTTGATGCTTTCATGATTCTGTCCATCAAACTTCGGCTGGACATCTGGTCTAAAAATCTAAAAGAAATTATTACAACATTATTATTCAGCCAGCGTGGTATGTCAGAAAACACGTGGCACTTCCCAGTTTCCTATTGACGGCAAGGGTTCTATCCCTTCGGCAGACATGATTTCGTGGTTGTATTGGATATATCTTTTTTCTACTGAAGTTTGTCCTGCTACAAGGAGTGCTTTCACTAGGATAAATGGAAAACTGACATATTCTCTGCCACAAGCACTCGATAATGTTAAGAATGGTTTACAAAATCAAATAACGGGTGCATTATTTTCTAATTAAATAATATATGGTACGGGATTTCAGATGTATTTCTCAGTGGTTACAGAATACCAAATAAGGATGGTCTAAATTAATGAGCATAGTAAGATTCTGGATATCATTATTTACCGACTTTCATAATAATAATTAAAAATAAGCAATTTTGTTTAATTAAAATAAAATACATTTTCATACTTAACAGAGAGTTTGGATTTCGGGCTACAGCCATTATTTTATCAGTAGAGGTCTAACAAGGGAAGCTCACGACACGCGGGTCCGACCTAGACCCGCCATTCACTTTTTCACACTATTTGGGATCCTCTGACATGGAAATAGTTAAAAGTCGCGTTTACAAATGAAGTACTTTTTGGCCTATCTTCGAAAATTTGATTCAGTACGGACATACGTTCACTGGAAGTTGCCTTAACAGTTGGAGGTACTGTTGTAATAGCAGCGGTCCTCTTAGAGTCCTCGTCTCTAAGAGAAGGGTGCACGGCATAATGACCTCTCGAGAGCGTCGAATGTTTCAGAAATAATTTTTTAAAGGATAGAAAAAATGGCGGGACTAGGTCGGACCCGCATGTCCTGGTCCTGAGATTATCTTCTAAGAGTAACGTTAACATTTGATCACTACAGAATTTAAGATGGATTACGAAGTTAGCTGAAATAATTTTTGATTGAAAATCCCCGCATCAAATTTAATAAATGTGCATTATATTACATATACGGCTTCGATGACATTCTGGCTCGGATCAGATCAGGTAATTCTGATTAGATATCAGATTAAAGGATTAGTAATTTGATCTGATCTGGTATTTTCGAATCAGATACGGATAGCACCATTTTTACTCTGACGGATATCAAATCAGGTCATATGACCACATGAGCCGCAGGATTTTTGGATTATCTCATCCGTTGAGGACGACTAAATGCTAATCTGGGTTTACTTCAGATCAGATCAGATATATTACCTTATACCCGTTCAGATATCTTATATCTGGTCGAAAATTCAAATTTTTGAATGCGATTTATGTCGAATCATGGAGTAAGAAATCATTTAGGATAGGATAAGTCATAACTGATCTGATCTGTTCATATGTCAGATCGGGTATCATACCTATCGCATCCCCAGCTAGCTGATCAGGATTTTGCTTGAGATCTGACATGATATGAGCAGATCAGGTCATCAGAACTTTATTTTTATCATCTATTTAGGAATGCATAGTCGTACATACAGTAGTGAGTCGGTTTTGGGTTCTCCAGTTTAGATCATAGACGTAAATGTGATTGCTGGGCAAGATTGGACAAATGTAAGATATTTATGTAATTAAATGGAATAATTTGTATATCCATTTGAAACAGTGATCAGCAGAAACTCCAGACTCTACACCTTAAGGTTTTCCAACTTCCAAAATCTTAATCAAAGTTAATGCCCGGCTTCATTAGTAAAGTTTAGCCCTGGGCCAATGTGTGTATAAATACTGACACGAATTTATGGGGTGGTATAAGACATGCTCCCATTCACATCTTTGAGTAATCTCTTGGTAGGACTAAAAAATGTTTAATTCTTGACTAACAATGTCATCTCTATTGGAATGTATGAAACCTTAAAATCACGAATTAAGGTAGTCTTGAATACTTACCGATGCATCCAACCTCTCTCAAAATCAATTCCTGGTGACCCTTTTGCCAGTTCACAAGTGAGTCGTTCTACACATGCTTCACTGTTGTAAAGAATATCTTCCGTCGTAGTCTCTAAAATACTTCTTTTTCCAGGGATTGAGACGATAGGTACAGGGGCCACTAATACAGCCAACAATAACAAAATCGGTAGAACAAGTGGTAACAATAAGAATAGGGTTGTTAGCACAAAAGCACGACCCTGGGAGACCGCTGGTGTGGAAATCAAGGTTTTCGATACTGCGACCGAATTTGGTGATGTCAAACTTACTGTGGCCCCGGCTGTTAAAGTGGCCAAAAAAGTTATTAACAAAAATTTTACACGAATCCCTCTTGATAACATTTCCGCAGATTTTTGTGAAATTAAAAATGACAAATTTTTACGCGGTATCCAATTTCACTCTTGTCTCGTATGCACTACCATACCGAATAAACTGTGACAT
Organism: Protaphorura glebata; assembly: GCA_034694305.1. Lineage (NCBI taxonomy): Eukaryota > Metazoa > Arthropoda > Collembola > Poduromorpha > Onychiuridae > Protaphorura > Protaphorura glebata. The sequence goes on from JAQFYE010004597.1 coordinate 8,500, forward strand.
CCGAGTGTTCTGTCGCTGTATTTTATAACCATAAGGATGTTCAAAAAATGACGAGTCATTAAGTATGCAGACACCAGTGCAAAGTTGACCCCAAAAATGTTGGATGGTTAGTTGAATAGGAAATGTATTTTTAATCAATTGTTACTTGTCGTTGAACATCTGTTTTCTATTCCTCGTCATCCCAATTTGGGTATAACTGAGCTCAGAGCCCACCCCAGAAGAAAGTAAAACAAAATATTAATTTGAGGTCTTTGAAATGAGTTGAATAGTGTTCACTTATTGTTCAGACCGATTCCGTTTGCATCAGAGGGTTCCTCTTTAAGTTTAATTGATACTAACCGATTGCTATTTCAAAGTGGAGCGCAACAATTAACATATGAAAAGATTTTTGTGTTAATTTACAATTGTTCGAGTTGTTTGATATCATCTTGATTGGATTTCGCCATTAACTTGTTTCTGGTACTGTAATGAAACTACCTCCCACGGACAATCCGTCATAACACAATCATTCCAATCCAATTTTTATTGAAAATAATATCTTCTGAGCCAATGAGGTCAGTCAGTCAGTGAAATCAGAGAAAATAGATTAGAACAGACTCTGGCCAGCACCAGAAAGTTCGGATTTATAATTTGTGGACTTCAAAATTTTTACCGGAATATTAATGTGAAAATAAAAATTACATTATAGGGTCGACTCGAAAAATAATATGAAGAAGATTGTGGAAACTCAATTTCTTGCAGCTATATCGAAAGATCAACTTTTGCATGGAATTAAATAAAAAGACTAATTTTGTATTACCAAATTTCTTTTTCGAATCAGAAATCGTATAATCCGGACTGCCTTTTCTTATTATTATTTCACCTTTATACCGCGAATCCATAGTTGTGATAGAACTAAATATTCTTTTCCAGTAGATTTAAAATGAATAAAATACAGTACAATTTTCTGAATTAATTGTTGTACACATACATTTCAGAAGAAACAAAAATCGTAATCTATGTCAACTTATGATAGCCTCAAAATGTGGAATTAACAAAGAAATTCCACGTGTGGTATTCAAGCGTGGATGTCCGTACACGGCATTTGTACTTCACACCTGCTTGTACCTTCACCAATGTTAAGTATTCTTGAACTTTGTGCGATTCAGCATAAACCTACAAATTCAAGTAATCTTCAATAAATATGTCAAGTAAAAAATTGTTAGTTAAAAAATTAGTTTTATTTAAATGTTCTATTTTCTACATTAACCAGCAATGCCTCAAATTATTTTTATTCTGTTTGCATCCGGGAGATTAATTAATTTGACTTATAAAATAATGCCAGGATCGGATGAGCTTAGTTGATTCCGCCCCGACGATTTTTAGCGCACTTAATTAAGATTATTTATTTCACGGAAGTTTTCTCAACAATTTGAATGAACACAACCTCACTGCCCATAAATCTGGCACCTAAGTGTACTAACTTAATTACCAATGCCTTTACCTCAATTAAGTCTTATGGTCGGAACTTAAACATAATTTGACGCGGTACACTGCGTCTGATCTTAATAACATAGTAATATGTTGATACCAAATTAATTGCAAGTAAAATTATTTTCATTTGATTACCTGTAGATATTAGTTCTAAATACGATTTTATTTTCTTCTAGATAATTAGACATATAAAGTTCTTTTTCACAATATTTTGGCGTCTATTACATGCAGCTTCGAGTGCTCCGTATGAATTCGGAATATTCATATTATATGTGCCATTAGTTGCATTTGAGAAATTGACCCCTTGACCTTTCTTAAAAGCATGTACTGCAGTACATCGGTTGGGTGATTGGTTGGTCACACAGTGTGTAGTATGTAGGATACGATCAAATTAAAATTGGGTTCAGTTTAACTGTTTAGGTCTATGTTAGCTGATTTAAGTCATTTGTATTCTTAGGATTTGTCCTGACGAGAAATTAGAAAGGCGAATTGTAACTTTCGTCATATGGTATGGGTTACGGGTACAAGAGAGTCAGCGTTTGCAAGAGGTCAAGTGCATTGAATTGCAGTTTGCATTATTTATAACAATCATTGATTGATTGTGGTCAAAAGTACCACATTCAAAAAGGAGAACACTCCACCGCGTGCCGAATTAATTATTAATGTTCTACACTTAATTTGTAAGCAATTGTTGTCTAGCCGTGTGCAATTGAACGTATACTGAATTTCTTTTAGTAGTATACGACGGATGATGGCATTGTCTTGGAGTTTTATCTGACCAATTAGAGAATGATGTCCCTGCCTGTCAAATTTTTACGAACATCTTTTTGCACCAAACGATCTTATAAAATGACACACGCACATGTTTCCCGTTCATTCGAGAGTAAATAGTATTTCTACAGTTCATTGAGTGCAATTTCAATAGATCATCAATGAAGTTATGATTGAGATATTAGGAGTTTAAGAACATTTTCTTGGAACAAATATATTTCATGCATATGGCATCGAAAAATTACTTTTATACAGAATACGCCACGAAACGGAAGAACCTACTGAATTGAGATCGGACCTAACTCATGCAGTATCAGCAGGACTGACATAAATTGCTATCCATGTCGGAACGTTTACTTTTCAATACCTAAAGCTAAAACAAAGAAAACACAGAACATTAGTGTCATAATTAAATCATCCGAGCCTGAAACAATGTACATAAGTACTTATTATTTTGTATTCTCCATTTTTCGTGAAATTATAAAAATAAACCGAACGAACTAAGAAAGTACAATATCGAAACAGTCAGGTCGAATGCAAATGTCATGTAATTTCTTTATTCGAATGAAAAAACTAAATTGTAGTTTTGTTCTAAATTCCCCCCGAAAAACAGAGAATGTCCAGCAGTCTATGCATTCGAATTGGAATAAAAAACAAAGCAACCTCTTAGTGAGGGGCTGTATAGGCTGTAACTCAGAAACCACAGCAGGTACGATCAATTGGAATACTTCGTTGGAAAGATTGGCTCGGCTCAAATTGGATCTCAAACACAAAATTTTAGGTCGGTCTGGAAGAGCACCAGTGTGCAGGAAAATAATAATCACGTTTCCATATTTCTCCAGTAATTCTGTAGTTGATTTCCACTGCAGTTCATTCGTTATTCAGGTCCAGAATTTCAGAATAATCTGTTGTAAATATTCAGACCTTTTTGTAACAACATAGGAATAACCTTCAATCATATAATATTCATATTGATATATTTTTTTTAGCACTGAATTCTAAGGCGAGTAGGAGAGGCAGAGCATATCAAACTATAATTGATTTGATACCACACTATTAGTGATCAAATAATTCTTAAATATCAAAGTTATTTTTAAGTGTGATAACTCTTCTGGCGTTTATTGATTAACTTCTCGGATATCTTGAACAACCTGATGCCTTAAAACTAAAAATGATTGCTTGTTAATACGATGTGTCTCATTTCTCACCAATCTTGCAAATTGAAACAGAAATTAATTAGTTAAGTTAAATAGAATCGGATCCGACAATTTGACACGAATATTAATAACAATCACAGTAATTGTACATAATATTGTGAACTGAAATATTTCAACTTTGAACATTAGACAATCGGGCAACCAGACTGTACATTGTAAATTTTTAAAGGAAGTAAATCTAATCTAATAAAACATTAAGCGAGCAAGTCAAGCGAACTTGTGTAAAAGTCTTGTATGTAGGACCGGTTGGTCGAAGTTTGGCATGAAACACGGACACTTGAAAATGTAATTTTCCGTTGACTTTGTCTAGTATTAATATTAACTGTATGGGCCGCTCGCAGTACTGTCGTGGGGAGGGTGGGATCAATCTGATTGACTTGTTTAACCTCCTTGGGTAAAACTATGTTTTATAATAAATTATATCTCCTACTTTTCAGACCTGTTGCTTTGTAAGTGCTCTCTCTAAGACGGTTTTGAGAATTCGGGTGCAAGATATCGTTTTAGGTTTACTTTTTATTATGAGTCGTTGATTTTTGGTAAGGCGATAAAATGTTTTGAAACTGGTTGCTTCTTAAGTTCTCTAAAAGCCAAATTTGAGAATTAACGTGGAATATATCAATTTAGGTTCGCATTTTATTATAAGCCCGAGACCGTAGGGCGACGCGATTTGTACATGTATTTTATGTACAATTACATAAACTAAACTGACCTAATACTAGGAGGATAATGAAGACGAATAAATAGTTAGAAGTTGATTTTATTTGACACACACGAATAGTTTGCAAATTATTTTTGAAGTACATTTCTATAGGCATATTCACTTTGATATTATTTTCAACGATTTTTAGTATATTGGGTTGTGGGGGAGGAGAAAAGGGGGATCAAATGTATTGTATATTGGCGTTTGAGTAATTTATTGATTGAGTGATGGTGATTTAGGTCGCAGTTCAACATTTTCCAGCAGAACGCTTCTTCCGGGAAGCCCGACGTTTCGGCTTAGACGCTCCACCACAAGAAGACTTCTTGGACATCTTAGAAGCCCGACGTTTTGGCTTCGACCCTCCACAAGAAGACTTCTTGGATTTCTTTGATGCCCGACGTTTTGGCTTTGACCCTCCACAAGAAGACTTCTTGGACTTCTTTGAAGCCCGACGTTTTGGCTTCGACCC
>JAQFYE010004598.1:0-13129 GCA_034694305.1 Protaphorura glebata
GACAGACGGACAGACAGACAGACTGGGCATCCGCAATAAGTCATTTACTCCGTATATTACGTCGCACGACTTAATAACTGTGTAATTTTGGGCTGTTAGTCGCCTGCAATGGATGGAAATATTTTGAATAGGAAATTCAAAATGTTTATTTAAAAAATAATTAGTTCGTAGTAGTAGAATTCTGAGATGGTAGATTCCTCGGACACTAAACAAAATCTACGAGATTTATATCAAAACAGGAAAGGATTTGCGGAATCTGGTTAATAGACTTACCGTTTGAATTTAGAACTGCCGGTTTCATAGCGGCAAGGTAATTCCAACTGTGAGAGAAATACTAAAAATTATTACTATATATAGTTTTTTTTCCAATACTAATTTAACAGAATGAACTATTGTTAAAATCAAGATAATTTGACCATTTCCCTACAAGGTAGGGTCAAAGCCTTCACACAAATAAAAACCGATAGAATTGATCAGAATTTGAGTCTCCAAGATCTGGAGCCCGTAGCCCATAGCAACCCGAGAGAATTACGGACAGAAAAAAAATAATATGCATAGCAAGGGTACGTGATTTGGGGTCATTCACCTTGGACGACATGACGACGACCTCATTTTTGGTTTGTTTGTTCTAAGAGGTGGCGGGCTACCAGTTTTGTGAAAACAATCGTAATCTGATTTGTTTTGAGCTTTGACCCTACCTAGTAGGGAAATGGTCAGATTATCTTGGTTAAAATAAATGTATTATTCTGTGTCCCTTGGGCAATTTTTGTATGGATAAAAAGTTTATTATTCAAACAAAAAAAAACAAAAAAAAATTTGCTATACAGTTGTTAACTCGCTAGTCTGGTTGAAATATTTGGTATCTACATATAAACATATTTAACTATAAATTAGGGTTGAATAATAAAACTATCGACTATAAGCAAATGAATAATTTCGTGCACTACTTCTCCTGAGAAGGTGGAAAGCGTTGTGAGTTGAGAGTTTGGTCGATGGCAATTTTGAAATGTTTTGAATAAATTAAAAAAAAACATAAAGGAATGCTCCGAATTATTGAAATGATGTCGTCATGGAATTTGGGGTACACATAGGTTGGTTGCAAACGGGTCGGACAGGGGAGGCGGAGATTTCGAATGGAATTTAAAGTTATTGATGAGTGAAGAATTTTTAACACCTTTTGGGGTAATGATCATGTTCAACTGAAGAATGTAGGTTTCTTTTCTTCAGTTTGTCCAGGACGAGATAATTGCTAGTATTAAAGACGGTTCCCATTCGTGGGGTTGGTACAGTCCCTTAATTGAGGTTTCGATCTGTCGTGGAGATACAAGTTACTATTTTAAATGAAGTTAGGGAAATACCCTTTTCTATCTGTACATAAGCCATACATACTTGTATATCTTTTAAGAGTTTTATAAGAATTGTTTGGAGTATAGCATTTCTGAGGTCATTATGCCTTCCCATTGCGATGGTTGTCATTGAAATTTTTGTGTTTGCCGTGGACGTGATTTGAGGTTGAAGAATGAGTTACCAGAAAATTTGAAATGAAATCTGGCTAGGTCGGATCTGGGAATCGAACCCAGGACTTTCGTTAACCCAACCGGTATTGTGTTTGTTTGGGCTTCCTTACCCTTCTAATGTATCTTGGTTGAATTGAATCAGATTCACATCTCAACACCGCCACGAAGTATATTGCAACAAATTATTGTGTATAAGTCAATTTACGGTAAGTTTCTAATCGACAATGCCAGAAATGATAGTACTTAGCTGTTGAGTAAAATACGCCGCGTATTCCAAATCTTGTCACAGAATAACGATAGACGGAATTTTCTGTATTTAAGTGTAATTAAGAATTTCACTACGTCAAATATTCAGAAAATTGGGTGTCTTGTCCTAGGTCTTCATATTCGTGTTCGTGTGGTGACTATCCCAAGCAAATATCACAGCAAGTCCGCCACAGAAAATATTTCAATGAATTTCAGGTATTGTGCAATCATTACCAGGTGAAAGCTCTTTAATGCTTGATTAAGTCTGGTGTTCAGACCGTTGTACAAAATGGCTAATTGAGTAAACCTTCTAAGAGTTAATCATAAAACTATTGGATTGACTTAATTTCTACTACTTTCTAGCGATCAACTGAAAGGGATCTAGCCACTTATAAATGGCAAGATCAAGGGCCAAATCAACATTCGCCAATTAAATTTATTAACAAAATATATAATTTACTATTCGAAGTCTTCAACTTTCATCGTTTCAGGTTTCTAGTCGACCCGTTATATTTATTTTCACGTCGAAATCAATCGGAACTGTACGAAATATTATGGAACGCATTATATATAACTTAAAATTGCATTTCAATAACTCGTTTAGGTGGACCCATATATTTAGAAAATATCAGCCATAACCCACCTTTTCCAGTTATGACCTATCATAATAATATGTATTCTTAAAAATGGAATAAATATTTGAGTAGTATTCCTCCTTGCTTGGGCACAATATTGCAATGAATTCATATTATTACAACCTAAAATTTAAGTAAAAAACAAAAGTTAGTCATATTTTCAATAATTGTACAAATCTCCATCTATTCCAAATTTATTTTATTGGGTGGGTTTATAATATTGGGTGTCCTGTCTAGGTCCTGCTATTCATGTGGTGACAATCCACTGTCGGAGTCGGAAATTCGGATTTCGGAGTGTCTGTAATCAACTACCACTGAATGTGAACCAAAAACCATCCTGGACTTTGACGAGCGAAGTCATCCAAGTCCGCCACATACAATATTTTAATGAATTCATGATATTTTACATATCTTTTGCTACAGATTGGTCACGTCCGACAATGCGGTTAATCAATAGGGATGTTCTCGTTTTCTGAACTTTTTTAGAACATTGTTAATCATATAAATCTTAGGTTGTAGTTGCACATAGTTTTTATTTAGGGATCAGCTGTGGACTATGGACTCCAGCCACTTAATTGACATTACGAAAGGTCAACTCAACGTTCACTAATATAATTTATTTAAGAATAGACAATTCACTACATCAAACCTTCAGGTTTCGTCATTTCCAACATCGAAAGAGTTCAAAAGTTGAAATTTCGCAAAAACGAGTTACATTTCTAATTATAAGACCTGGTTTGATTCGACATAACAGTCTATATTTCTACTCCCAAGATACCAACTACAGAGTTGCTAGCTTTATCGAAATTTCAAGCACGTGTTGACTTTTCGAAAGTGTTAGAAATCGCGATAACTTTTATTAAATTCAGAGATTTTCAAAATCTGAAATTTCAAAAATCTAGCTCTTCGAAAGAATTCACAGTTTGGATTTTGTTCGAAATTTCAAAACAGAGTCTTAATTCAGGTATTGAAGTTTTTTGAGATTTTTTTTAGATCAGAACTTTGAAAGAAACTGAAGTTAATGAAAATCTTCACATTTTGAAATTTTGTTTGACAATTCAAAAATTTTTGACCTTTGAAATCGCGCCTGAAATCAAATTTCGAACAACTGTGAGAGCGAGTCGTCTATAGTGTATATAGTTACTGAAAATGGAAATACGAAATTGCCAATTTGCTAAATGCTCTCAAATGCAACGCCATATCAGATGTTTTCTTATACTCCTTATAAACACAACAAATGTTCAGTTTGCAGTCTTGTGCTAATGTTTAGGTTGCGCTGTATTCACGGATGTCCGAGAAAGAGTCTTCGTCAAACATTGGAGTCGCCTGCCAAAAACAAATTATGAATGGACCTTAGCGTTCTTGTAACGCATTTGGGCCAAAGCACACATTGCCCTTTCGAATGGCCATCAAGATAATGACATTCTTTTAAAAGAATACACTGCTAGATACTTTGGATTTTTAACAATATTACAATGTTGGACGCCTATTAGCAACTTAGACTCTGCTAGCTTGGGTTTTCAGTTAAATGATAATAGTCTTTTTGCTCTTAGATTTTCGATTGTCTTTGTACTTCACTAATGAACAGTGTCAAATCAATGAGAAACCAGCTTGTTTAAAAGGAAAACACATATTGCTGAGAAGTCGTATCAACGAAATCACACCGTTTGTGAGTTCTGTGCAGAGCTGGAGAAGTTCTACCCCATATCCTAGTTGCATCTGAACAGAATCAGAAGTCCATCCTTACTAGTTACCGTGAGTGTGGCCAATGACACCAACTCTGGAAAGTGTATGTTTAAATTGTATTCTGAAAGCGCTGACAATGGACTGCCTTAAGGAAGTCCGACTTGTCCTCAGGAGTTCAGAGCCAGGTGTCCACATTCGACTGAGTAAAGACTAAATATGCCAGTTTTCTCGGATTCTGGAATCTTCTCCCGGCTGTTCTGTCCTTCGCTATGACGAATGAAATCTACTTTTAGAGCGGAAACTTCATTTTATTAATGTTTATATAAATTTGTTATTGGTTAAATTATTCATTATTTGTTAATTACTGACTTGTACTAAAATCACACATATTAACTGATATTAGTCATGGTATGACTAATATAATCGACATGACATATTGACGTAGACGTAATATTGAAATGACGCGACGCATTACTGCTCAGTGATATCAACTATTAGTGCGGAATTTCTGTTTTCGGTACATTTGTATCACATCATTGAATCATATAATGCAAAATATGTTCCAAATCTGTCGCTAATAATCAGTTATGGTATTAAAATCCGATGAACTTGGTCTGCATCTAAGTTTCTGCACAATGAGTAGAAAAAATTCCATAATTTCTTTTACATATTTCAGTCAATGTGTACATGTGTATCCGCCTCTGCATCTGCAACCAACGAAAAACAGGCACACAAACGTCAAAATAGATTCAGATTTTGTGTACTACATATGACAACGTGAGATTCTGTTAGCCGCACGGAATATCTCTTCTAATGTACATGTAGTAATAAGTCGGCTGTAACGCTAAAACTGAACTCCGAATGTGTCAGCCCATCGGTGAGCATTACATCATCAAAAATTTGGGTTAAAATACAAAAAGAAACGTTATATATCACCAGTTGTCCAATGGAAATCTTACACATCTAACTTTTTCGTAAATATTACTTATTACGATTTAAAGATTTCATTTGGAGCGACTGCGATCTCTTTTATTCGGAGAGAATCCTCGCGTCAAAGTGGCGTCTACTTTATCTAGGAAGTCAAGTAGTGTGCCTCTGATGTTCAAATTGAATAAATAAAAACTTACAAACATAAAAATTTCAGCAATCAAGTATCAAATAATTCCAAGTCATCAGGAGGTCGCAAGAATTCCTCCACCGTTGTATAAAATATGTTTATGGACACCCCCCAGTGAGACATATTAGTGACAAATCCGGATTAGTACTACTTTCAAAGGTTTTGGAAATCACTGTATTTCTCCTAGTTTTCGAGGACGGGTGGATAATTTGCTGACGGTAGGCGTACTTAATTGCTAGTGTGTAAGAAATGCAAATAATGACATAATTAGAAATCGAGATTAAAGTTTCGAAAGTCGTTTCGAACTTTTGACCATTTTTTGTTTTTATGACTCATTCTCTGGAAGATTATTTTTATAACCCAACATACAGATTCCACTGAATTTGAACGTATTAAATATTTAGTACTTTAGGAACTTAAAAAGTCTGACGATGAGAGTTTTATTTGAGTTTTGTAATTCTTTGAACTCGAGATAATTTAGTTAAACTTAGATAATTTAATGAAATCACACCAACTCAAGTGACTTCATTTTTATAAAATGCGAAGAGAATTGTAATTCAATAATAGGATTTCAGGATTAGAACGTGAGTGTTTCTTTGTACTAAGAACTATTAATGCTCATGATACTAATTAATTGAGTTCGAGTTCGATTTACAATTAATTTGTGCAATTTTACGTACGCCGGCCAAATCTCAGAAACAAGATCAAAATCAAAATACCTAATGCTTTTTTATTCTAATTTAAATTTATTTTATTATATTCCGTGGAATCTCAGTTGTGGATTCAATTTAATGAAAGGTTAACAGACAGGGTGGAAGAGTATAAGACGACAATAATTAATTGAGTTGTTAGTTAAATTTAGAACGAATTTGTGCAGTATTACACACCCACGCCTATGACCGAAATCAAAATACCTTATGTAAACTGTATATAGTTTAAATTTAATTTATTATATTTCATGGCGTTCCAGCTCAATTTAATTTAATCAAAAGTCATCATATAGGGTGGAAGAGCGGAAGTTAAGAATAACTAGAATATAGACATCATTGGGATAGTCAAATTGAGTCGAGTTGAGTGAAGTTGAGTCAAATATGTATACACATTTACACATTCAAAGTATCTGCACGGATTTGTTGGCTCATAAGATTAAATATTTCCAAAGAGCATGGGTCATTTCCTTTTACGGCCAATTAGCAGGGAATTAGCCAAGTAGGTGACGGTAGTCTTATATTGCGACATTGCGAGCCAGTCGTTGAGTTTCTCTCAATTCAATTGGTCCGTTCAAGCACTCCACAAAATGATTATGGGTATGAAGTGAATTCAGTTTTATTTTCCGCTCTAATTTTATAAAATCTAAATCCGTCACTGTCCAAGAGACCGCAATCGCCAATCGGCGCCTCCGCAAATATCGGTATGAAAATAAGTAATATCTAAGTAAGATTAACCGCCCTAATTATACAATTCGTATTTACCGTGTATTTCATGCAAACACCTACGCTAATTCTTACTGATATTATTGAATGAAGTCCATCGATCAAAATGTACAGGGTCGCGCATATTAAGTTGGTTGATGGCTCTTATTATGGTCAAACATTTCAATTTACACTATTGTCTACATTCGGACTGTTTTTTCAACAACATTGAGATAATAAAGAGAAATTCTGCGATACGACAGGAAACTAAGTAATGTGTAGTCAAATCAAATAATAAAACCAGTGACTTATTATTGATATATGAAAATTCTGAGACGACAGCTTTCTGGGGGATATGAAAGCACTACATCAAGCCACTACGCTGATTAATTTAACACATCTTGAGAGGATAAAATTAATAATGTGTTGAAACTAGTAGCGGATGAGCTGATCAAATGACTCATGTTTTTTAGAAAGTTGATATTCACTACAAATTGAAATTCCGCACAATATTTTCATCAAATAAGTTAAAATTAAGAATTGACTGTAACCCAAGCCGTCGACTAATATCCCAAAATATCCATAACAGTATTGAAGCAGAAATATAGCATCAGCAAATTTTTCAAAAAATTAAGCAAAACATCATTATCCCTATTCTATAATATTCTAATAATGACATACGTATTATCGGGTTTTCTCCAGCTACCCATGATTGACAGGGGTAGCTGGGCAAGAACTTTAGACTTTACTTGACGATCCAGGCTTTTTGTTAGTTAAGTAAAGTCTAATTTTACAAGTCTAACATAACAGCCTGTGATGTGTAGTAGTACTGTACGTTCGCATTGGATACGATAAGCGATGGCCGCCCGAACACAGCTCGAGCTCTCCATTCAAGCTGGCGAGAGGGAGCCCGAATGCCAGTGTAAAACTAACTAAATTGTGTGTTGTACATTTCTATCATATTTAGAACACACTATTGAACGACCTTTAAACACACTGGACTTAACTGAGGTTGTGAATATATTATTTGGAAATCATTATAATATTTTCTATGGCGGCCGTCGACTAGTTAACTTTACGGAGATGGTTCGGGATCTACTCACTCGGGACTTATTCACTTACATTTTGCGAAATCTAAATATCTGACGACGTAACCAAATGACACTTACGGAGAACACTTGTGTTGAAGGCACCCAAGATTTAGTTCATGAAGGAGTTGTTCTAGTAAACACTTTTACAAATATAATCTATCCCTCAAAAAGTATGCACACGAAATAATATAATGAGATTAAAACCGTTCAATTAAAAATGACCCACAATTCAGTTCCCTAGTGTCGGCGTTTCACATCGGTCTGGCCGCAAGCTCAAATTTTTTTGTTTTGTTATTTGAAACTCATTTGCATAAATTTTGAAATACCTCATCATCTTCAATCCTTAATGTTAACTTCAAAATTTGACCACGAATCGAATATAGGTTTAACCATTCTTACTTGTTTTCAATTTCCTAGAGGACGAGATCTCGTCACATTTTGAATCGAATAAGCGATCTAAAATTCAATTGGCGGATTAAGATCTTCGTCGGATTAAATATTTGTTTCGGCAGATAAGATTTTAAATTGTCTGACAGTTGCAAGTTTTATTAGAATACTATAATTCGCCCGAAATTATAAGATATAAATTTAAATTCAGATAGTACGTGCAAGGAGCACATGAAACAGGAATACAATCTTTATGTGACTCAAATTTTCTTGATCACAGATAATTGAAAAAGTAATTGCGCTAAATTTAACAGAGTATCAATTGAAATGTATTGACGCATTAAATCTTTCAATAATACATAATAATTTGAATTTTCTGCAATATATTCTGTCGCGTTCGAGTTTTCGTCTTCGAAAAGTCACCCGTCAGGTAATGGTGGCCGGACATTACATAATATCATTGACACGAAATACCAAGCAATAATATTCAAAGTCAGACTCTAATAATTGCAGGTGTTCCATTTCAAACGCACTGCAGACACGAGGACCGAGGATTTGACATTGCACCATATTACGGCATTAACTGCCAACCTATAGAAAGAATCTCAAACGAGTGATGCAGCATTACAATTTTATTTGTACTTTCCACGCAATTACAATATAAATGAAAAAAACCTCTAGTCTTGTTTCTTGAAGGAATAAGGAACTTGGACCTCAAGATCTGTTATAAATAATATCTAATTTGAATATCCTTCAGATCGGGTGAACGGAGAGAAATTTTGAAAAAAAAATTTCGGGCGATTTCACTTCTTCATAAACTCAAACTCCTACAATGGAAACAACTGGGTTCGACGGTATCTACCCGTCCTTAAGTATTGTCTCCTTGCTAGTTACTGGACAAAATCCCTTGACCATAACTCGGAAGGAACTGGAGCGGGAAAGTACTTATGCTTTTTTATAAGTGGAGTTTGTTGGAGTTTGTAAATAGTGGGAGGTATAACTCAAATAGTAAAAAAAATAATCTCTGATGACAACTGTAACCAGTGACACATAAGTCACTGTGTAACAACAAAAGTAGTTAAAATAGTCACAGTTTAAATCCAATGCTAAGCTAGAATGACACGCAGCAATTGATTTCAAAATGCGAACCCTGGAACAATCTCCTAACTAACCGTACAATAACTGAAGGCTATTTCTAATTACTTACTGCGATTTTAATTCTCTCGTCTATTATAAATATAATAACGTTCACAAAAGTCGACGGTTAACCTGTCCTAAGGTTGAAATTTTAATAATTCGCAAGTTAACGGAAAGTCTCCGCCCTATTTTGAAATTGATTGATCTTATAGCATAAAACTTAATAGTTAATGTTGGGTGTATGTAATTTTCTAAACTATTTCAATTAAACTGCGAGAATTTGTGTTTTCTCCCAAGGAAATCCTCGCGTAAAAGTTGTTTCTAATCCGAGAGGTCCTATTGGTCTACAAACTTCGAATGCAGGGGAAATTGAATTGAATTGAATGTGGTTTATATTTTCGAGATTGGAACACGCATCATCAACAAGCAGGATTAATGAGGTTGTAGTAACTAATGGAGTTATTTCTTCACAAAAGTTGTTCAGGAGGTCAAGGGCTACAATGTATCCAATACTCACGCAATTCTAAGGGGGGGGCGGGGGACTTTGTCATACTCTTTGTGCGGTACTTCTGCAACAACAAACTTTCTATTAACATAATCTTATTATGATTAAAGAATTTCATTTGGAGTGACTGCGATCTCTTTTATTTATGCGAAGAGAATTCTCGCGTGAAAGTGACATCCAATCTAAGAAGTCAAGTGCTGTGTCTTTGAGGTTCAAATGGAATAATTTTTTTTACAAACACTAAAATTTCCGACATATCACCTATTTCCAACTCATCAGGTGACCGCAAGAATTTCTCTGCCGTTGTATAAAATATATTTATGGACACCCTCCAGCAGGATATTTAGTAACGAATCCGGACTAGTACTATTTTCAAAGGACTTGGAAATATACTAATTGTGAAATTGGGTATCAGCATTTTTTCTTCAAGTTTTCGAGGACGTGTGGATAATTTGGTCACCATAGGCGGACGTAATTGCAATTATGTATGAAATGCATAGAATGGCATATTTAGAAATACAGTTTCAAGTTTCGAGCATTCGCTAGTACTTTTGTAGTACATTAAAACTTATTTCGGCGATACTTGTTACTGTTCCAGTAACATAATCTTGATTATGCTGTGCCATCATGCTCTCTTCCATGGACATTTAATGCGGCAGATTTCTTATTCTTATTTCTTCGTCAAATTAAGGAAACATATTTTTACAAATTCCAGGTAATTTATTCGTGCGGTTTTCATCATTGGTTTTTAATTCGGAATTTTGTTCCTACTACTCAGGTTGAAGACGTAGAAAAGGACTTAAAATTAGAATGACATAATGAGATCACTCATAACGACTCCAAACTGCCACACAGGTCTTATTACGATTATATTATTTCAATTTGAATGACTTCGAGGATTTTATATCTTATGTAAAGTATCCCGTGAGATTGTTTCCAATACAGAAAGTTAAATTGGTCTCTAAGGTCCGAATTATTGAAGAAATCAAAAACCTTGTATTGTATTTTCAAGAACCTCGTCAACGCAGTTTCTCAACCTTAGAGTACATAATATAATATAATATAGCCTATATTACCAACTCCATGTTCTCAACGGATTGAAACATTTTCAAAAACAAACAAAAATAAACAAAATATTTATTTGTATTTCCGGACTCCTCCACGAGGGTTGAAAACTGCGAAAGAATTGGACTAAAAGTGCACTTGTGAGTCAAATCTCAAATGTTAACAACCCTGATTTTAACATGTATATAACGTGTACGAGCGAGAATACATAATTATTTCATTCATATTCATCAAATCATTATTATTTCGTCACCGCTGACGCCAAATTCATAAGATTATAAATTCGAAGCTACTAGACCAGCTGGGCTAGGTGTAACCACCCACAGTAGAATTGTGTGCCTGTATGGATCAAAAGAAAAATTATAAACATATATATACATCCGTGATTCATAAGGCGGAGGGTTAGATCAATATCAAGCATCATTGAATTTAGATAGAGAATTTAATAGTAGTGACAAATCTACTAATAATATTATCGCAGTAATCGCACATCTATAAGTTAGGATATTTTATTTATTTCTGTCACCAGACCCGAGACTGTAGTGGTCGGTGTTCCAGTCCGGTATTCTGTTGGTACGGGGTTGGATTCCCGGGAAAGTTCGATCCTTGTTCATTCCGACTTTTCCGACTACCTTGGCGTAGGTTTTTACGGGTTTCGCTCAGTTTTTCCTTCTTCCAGGTGCACAATATAAGTCACCCGCTGGGGTTGTAATCCTAGACCCCTGATTTTAACGATAGCGGGATGAAATAAATACTGAAAGTTCTAGTAATGATCCGTAGACTAGACTACTTGTGAGAGTCTTCGAACGACTACCGGCGAATATACCCGTGGGATGAATGTATCCAGACGTCAAAATTCTCAATATATTTTTTTGTTTTTTAATTATTTGGGTCAATGAAAAAATTACAACTTGAATAAACTCAAAGAGGCTGGACAGGTAATCAAGAGAGCCGATAAGTCGAATACCACCGAAAGTTACAAGAATCGGTGTCTGAACTATCTATAGCGAGAATTAGCTTAGCGGCCATCTTACTTTAAGCGAGAAGGTCATTCACCCCAATGCCAACAATACAGAATGTCTATAGGCTAATAACATTGGTCCCGAAACCAGGTTTCCGTAGTACATTGGCATGGGATGCGGGACCAGGCAAAAAATAAAAGTTGTTATTTTGGCTGTTGATTAGCTGTCGGCTCCTAGAAAACCGAATGACCTGCTTGACCCTCCTTGAATAAACTTATCGATCAGTCAACGATATTTAGGCCCACGTTATACTTGATTGAAACAATGAGCAAATAGTTTCTATTAGTAAGTTGATTGATTCCTTGCCAACTCGGGTTACACACACAGTGGAATAACTTGCAAAGAGCCCTTAATGCTGTGCGAACCTTAATACTGCATTAGGAAATAACGTGTACTTAGTAACGTCACGTAACGTAACGTGTTGTTGCCAAAATCCATCATCACCGCGTATTTTTCATGGAATTGGATTGGATTGGATGTAATTTTATTTAAGGCATCAATAATCATAGCTCACACAACGTAAACATCAAAAATGAAACATTGAATTATCAGTAAGTGACATCGGTTCCGACTGTAACTAAATTACTTAAAACGAGAGGAATAACAATCAACCAAAAGCTTAATTTAATGAAGATACGAACTGCATATGTGGGATGAGGGGTCTTAGGTGTGAAAACTGCTGTGTTTCTTTCAATTTGGCCTCAGGAAGGTAGCTCTCATAGCATATAAACACGTCAACAGATAAAAACTTCTACCAGTAAGGTTTAATTCTGTATCGTTCTGGGCTTCACCGTAGTAAAGGTGACAAGCCCTCATAAGCTAGTTATCTATGAACATTCTTACATTTTTAGAGCTACTTCGTTTCGGAGTATGCTACCTGATGAAATCTTCTGAGTTTCGTGAACATGTGTGCCCGTGGTTAATAGAAAGACGTGCAAGACTTTGTAACATAGTGATATTTATCTTTAAATAAGAAGTCATGACATATTCGTTGAAGATTGGGATACATGGTTTTGGTTGTTCACGTGTTAAGATATTAATTAGTTGTTCATGTATATCTGTATATTATTATTGTTATTATTATTTTTTTTTATTTTAGTGAGCAGTCTGACCCCGTGGCTTAAAGAACACGTATGTGAAATCGGTCTGACA
Source organism: Protaphorura glebata (assembly GCA_034694305.1). Lineage (NCBI taxonomy): Eukaryota > Metazoa > Arthropoda > Collembola > Poduromorpha > Onychiuridae > Protaphorura > Protaphorura glebata. Next base: position 12,973 of record JAQFYE010004598.1, read on the forward strand.
GTTAAAGAAATAAATTAATCAACCAGAAAAACAATGACTGACTTCATTTGTCTAGGGTCCTGTCAAAGCTGAGAAATCTAATTTGGAGCCTGCAGACTGACAATTTCACAAGAATTGAGACTCAAGGTGGGAAAAGTAAAAAAATATTTTTTAAGCG